>JALAZF010000387.1:1502500-1777500 GCA_022829125.1 Lathyrus tuberosus
AACGATTACAAAAACCATGACCATGTCTCATTTAAAAACCTCTATTAATAAACAAAGTTAAGCTAATACTAGTAAAACTACAATTATCATTATTGCTACGAAATCTTTACCTAATTCTTCATGGTTGATAATACAAATAATAAACAAGATAATGATCAGAAGAGTGATGAATAAAAGAAAACATTTATCCATTTGAAAGGTATAAATAAATACTTTGAGATTGATATGAAAATAATGAATAGGTGTGAAGTATTTATAGAGTGAATTTTATAAAGTGTCTGTTACGTTACCATTTGGTTTGTGACCGTTGGGGGAGGGAAAAATTTAAGTGTGTTAAAGACGCTTCCTAAATCACTATACTAGAAGGATCTCAAGATGAAGACTCAACGCATAGAAGAAAAGTTCACTACTACGGAAAATCCATTTAACAACAGTTAGAAAATAAATATAATCACGCAGATCAAGGCGTTGTTATGTAGAGTGTTGTCGTAAATGTGCTACTTATAATCACGGTCCCGGTACCGTTGTTGTATTCCGGAAAGCGTGCGGTATATCACAACGGTTATGCTTAACAACCATTGTGATATATACCGTACTGGGTTCGAAACCTAGCAGCAGCAAATAAATTACATTAACTCACGGTTAATGTAGAAAACCGTTGTGAAATGTACCCATAGTTTATTATATATCAACGTATATTGCTTGTTTTACCATACACCTCATTAAAGAAATACAACCATTAAAAATGGTAAAGAACTATATAATCTGAAAATTAAACTATTCTTGAAAACCAACTTAAACACACCACTGCTTTCCAAATTGCATGCGTCTCATCATGCACATTTTATGTTCTTTAACACATATATGGTTCAATGGTTAGATTCCTTCAATACATCGATATCTTTTATTATAGTTTACCTCATCGTCGTCGCTTATCATCGCAATTATTATGATGACTTATCATCATAACAAGCATGGTTTTAACAATCACAGTGATAAGTGACGACGACGAGGTAAAGTAGAATTGTAGATATCGATGTGTTGAAGGAATCAAACCTTTGAACAATATATTATATGTTAAGGAACATAAAATATGTATAATGAGATGCATGCAATTCGGAAAACATTGATTGATATAGGTTGATTTTCAAATACATCTTAATTTTCATATTATAAGTTCTATGTATTTTTAAATGATTGCATTTTCATTAAACGCTTATTGAAACAAACAATATACATAGTATATAATAAACTAAACTACATCTCCTGTCAACCTGTATAAGAATATAAAGAACAAAACATTGCTAAGTTACAAGAAGCCTCTTTCTTGTGACTTAGCAATGTTTTGTTCTTGTTTTGAAAACATTTTTCAACAACAACAACATACAACAACACAAAAAATCCATGCAACAGAATAAAAAAACATACATTATTTAGAACAAACCATATGTACCTTATCAATCATACTATACGCTTGCTACCACCATCATCATCACCATGTATCATCTTTACTATACAGCTTCAGCTATTTCAAATAAAATAAAATTGTTAGTATTCAAAACAAATTTAGCTATAGTTGAAACAAAACCCTAAGTGAGATTGTAACAAATCAATATACATTGAGTCAATAACACACCTCTTATTGAAAATAATCATGGAACTGTAACAAATCAACATATATCAAGTTCAACTAGTTTTTGATGCCATGAAGAAAAAATATAAGGTGGATGAAGTTTATACAATAACTTCATACTTCTTATATTTTTTCCATGGCAACAAAAACCTTATGAAACATCACCATACTAAACGCTTGCTACCACCATACGTTTGTTACCACCATCATAACCATGTATCTACAAGGAAACACAACAAAATTGAAACTTAACCCTAAAACAACAACAACATAATCTGGAAGAAGAGTAGAAAGAAGAGTGAGCATGAGAACATACCATCTTCGTCACCGTAGGAGTTTGCGCTGGACGTTGCACCTGCCAGATATCCTTTAAGCTTCATGAGAAGAGAAGGTTGCGTTAGGGTTTTCTTTAGAGAGAAATGGTTGTTTTGAACTGGGCAATAAATACTTTCGTTTATATATTGAAAAATTTCACTTTTCGTCACGGTTTACATGAATAATCGTAATTATATTTTAAATAATAGCAAATTATATCACAACGATTACTAATAATAACCGTAGTGATATCCCTTTTATTATTTATTTAAAAATAAATAAAAAAGAAAGGATCGTCTTAATGTTAAATGAATAAAATTTAATATCACAACGGTTACTCATAATAACCGTAGTGATATCTCTTTTATTATTTTATTTAAAAATAAATAAAACATAAAGGAGCGCCTTAACGTTAAATGAATAAACTTTTTGATAGCGCTGAGGTTTGAACCCATGAAAGATAGATTGTATCATATCGGTTATAACGTCAACCGTTATTATACCATAATATTTTATAATTAAAAAATAAAATAAAACGTTAGCGCATGAGTTTAGAGATGTCACCACGATTTTTGGTAGAACCGTGGTGACTTAGGCATTGTTGTTTGCGCGTTTTGTAGTAGTGGTTATCATTTAGTTGGAAATTCAACATGAAACAGTCAGTACAATTCTAGACACTTACGGTCCGAGCTGAATCGACCAGCTCTGATACCATTAAATGAGACATCCTCTGTCCCATTAGTGAAATTCTAATGATACCTTTAATAAAAATACAAAAACCTTTAAACTTTTAAATAACAAGATTGAATTAATTAAAAACATACTGCTTCACATACATTTGCTTCCAATATATTTTACATAGAGCTTGAAAACATTACCACTAGTGGCCTTGCCACATAGATAAAAAATAAAATAAAAGTACAGAAAGTAAACAAAAATAAAGTATAACAAAAAAGACCTCCTAAGTCCAACGATACTGACACTTATACTGACTGTAGTAGTAGGGATATGATCAGCGTTTGACAAAATGCTAACAACCTCTAATCTAGATGTTATAAAAACCCATCTCCATGGATTTCATATCATTTCCTTTTGAACTGCCGGGAAGTAAGCAAGACTCGAGCACGTCGTCTGATCGTCATATATTAACCCAAAAAATGCAAGACAAAAAGTAAACAGGGCTAAGATATACGTACAAGTTTAAAAGTGGGAATGAGCGTGTAAAATAATAATATATATGACAACCATAATTATTCAAACAAATGTATCTGAAAAGTGCAAAATGTACCTATTTTTGTATATATGTTTTGTTGCACTTATCAATGCTTTGTGGTAAATATCGTACGAATAAAACCCGATTTGTTTATAAATACGTTTAAGATACTTTTTGGTGTATATATTGCGTATAGTGTGAAAATCATTGAGTTTAATTGATTTTATCTCATTTTTGCAGGTATTCAATCAAGAATATCTTGCCATTGTTGTATAGAGCATTGAATATGCTTTCCAGCGCTTCGAACCAGGCGAAAAACGGAGTTACGGTTCAAAAGTTACGAATAAAACAGTGCTGAATTTTTGCTATTCTGGTGTGCTGCGCCTCTGCAGGGTCGGGCGGTGCACCGCTGGGCGGTATTTCTAGTGATGGGCGCTCCGGAACAGCACTGGAACTTGCAAAATAAACCGCCTTTCACCGCCGGGCGAAGCTGTGCGGGCTGAACACCATTTAAGGCCAAAAACGCTATTTTTTGGTTATGGTTTTGGGGTTTTGTGATCCCAACTCCATCAAACTTCATTTTTCATTGGATTAACTAGAAAACAACTATGGAGCTTGCACACGGATGAACCGGGATGGATTGATCGTCGACTGGCTCTGACAATCCGCGAGATGTTTGGTTCATTTCTCTTTTTCTTTGTGTTTTTCTTTATGGTTGGGTTGTGTATATGTATTTGTTGTAAACTCATGTATATTTGTCGCCCATGGCGTTGTATAAAACTTTCTTTACAAATCTTTATTGTTGATTGTCTCTGATTTTTGCTTTATGTGCGAGGTTTGAGTTGCGTTAGAGATAATCCTCGCAAACTTCGATTAGGGATGATTATCTGTTAGTTTCTAGACTCTAAAGATAGATTTAAGAGCAAACAGTCTTCAATAGGCGTCGAAGCTTAATGCCTTTCGTGTTTCAAGGCTTCACTCGCGAGAGTGACGAAGAGAGTGACACAGTTGTTATCTCAACTTTGCTTTAGACATAACCTTTGTTGTGAGCGATGCTGGTAAATACGGGCGTTACAGAAACGAATGAATGGTTCAAATGAAAATGATACACACAAAAAGTAAATCCTTACCACTAAACTACGACGACAACATAGTCACGAAACAAATGCAAAATACAAAAATCATGCCAAAAATTCTAAAACAACACAAGTTCCAAAGTGAATCACACCTAGCAAAAATAATCATCGGTAGATGAAAAAGACACAATAAGGTACTTTACACTCACACAACACTCATGCAAACAAAAGACTAAATTAGACATACATCCACAAATTCATATTGAGAATACAAAGGCAAGAGTCACAAGGACTTTCAAGGTTGTAAGGTGGTCGGGTAAACAAACCAGGGCCAATTTCTAAAGGTAATTGAAACAAAAACTTGCCTAAACCTAAGGGAGTGATCAACTCACAAAGATTCACACACAAAAATTTCAACCAACTTTTCCAAAACCCCAAGTGCTACACAACACACCATACTTATTTAACACAATTATTGAAACTCTTTTTGTTTCCTTTTTCAAGGATTTTTCTTTTTCTTCCTTTTTTCATTCTCTTTCTCTTTCACAAATTTTTCTCTTTTTTCTATTCTTTTTCAATCCTCATAGAATCCAACTAATGAGTATACCATCATCCTCTTCCCAACTTGAATTCAACCGCACCATCATGTGAATACTCCCTACTTTCTAAGGCAAGGAAAAAATCCATACAACAACACAAAATTGAGGTCCAAGAAAAAACAAAATCCATTAAAAAATAAGTGAACTAAATACTCATAGACAAGCATTAAGTTCAAATAAAAATATGGATTAAAAAGCTCAAAGGGGTTACAAATTCTCACACACTCACAAGGTGAATTGACTATTTGGCTAAGGTGGTTGTGCTCAAAATAAAACAATTGCCTTGATCCTTTTCATGCATTCATATAAACAACACAAACAACAGATTCAACATAATAAAATCCAGTTAGAACAAGAATGTTGGTACTCCGCGCGTATATGAACAAATGGAAAGCCACATCACAAAATGGTTGGGAACTAAAGTGATTCACAATAGAACAAGTATACAAAAGAATGGATGGCATGGAAGTTTGTAAAATCCCTAAGTATCATGAATATGCTAAAGTATAGAAAGCGAGAAATACATACCTCTGACGTGTACAAAACTTAACAAAATCATTACCATACATCCGCAAGTTGAAACGAACCAACTTGGAAAATCACAAAAGCATCCTCAAATAAGTCAATCAAAATTTGCAACCAAACAACAAACAAAACATTAGAAAAGAAAAACTATAAAACATGCTTGTTTTACGTCGTAAGCTCGACGCCTTTACGATGCTTAATTAGAAAGTTCCTTCATTCATGCCATGGTGATGTCTCACCGCGCAACCAAAAGTAAGCGTCCTAACCAAACACTTAAACAAACGTTACGGGAACAAAATGTATACAACACTTGAACAAACATAATGGAAACAGACAATATATACGATATATACAAAACTCAAAAACAAAGAAACTATCGCAATGCGATTCAATATCAAAACCGATCCCCGACAACGGCGCCATTTTGTTGGTTGCAGAATAGGGCAAGCAAGCAAAAATATTTTTTTGAGGACGAATTCTCTCCGGGATTTATGTCGTTCGACAATCTCTCGCGTTTATGAGTTTGGATTAAAATAGTTTCAAACAAGAAAACATAAAAGTAAACATTAAAACAAAAAGAAATCATTCTTCAGAGAGAAAAACTCGTCCAACAATGCATATAAATCACTCCTCACAAACTTAAACTTACCGACCAGTTATACTCCGCCGACAATACTCCTCAATATCAATTAAATATTTTAATTAAATAGTATTGAGTATTTTTCCGAATATTTGTTGACTATGTTGAATATGTTGGTTGATGCTAATAAGTATTAATCGGGTAATTATTCGATTTAGTCGGGAGAAATTAATATTTGAAATAATATTTATTTTCGTAGAATATTAATTAATTTAATTGATTTAAGTTGTGTTGGCTTTAGTAGGATAATTTAATTATAAATGATTTAAGTCGTAGAAAATAATATGGTGTTAACTTAGTAGAAGTATAAGAAAATATTGGGCTTAGTTAGATGGTAGTAATAGTGGGGGTGTAGTAGTGAGGCCCAATAAGAAAATAAAATAATAGAATTATTATATTAGGTTTTTAGAAACAAGGAGGAGTTAAAAAGTGGCTGTAAGTGGGAGTTGCAGAAAAAGAGGAAAAATAGGAGCAGAACGTGGAAGTTATGGAGAAGAGGAAAAGAGGAACAAGGGTTTTTGAGAGAGAATTCGTAGAGGCTGCTAGAGCAAGTTTTCAACCGGAAATATTTAGAGCAACCTTCAATCCAAGGTAAGGGTGGGGTTCGAATTTTATAACCGGGTATATGATAATTGATATGTGGGATTGCGATTTATATAATTTTCTACTGAATGTGTTGAAGTGTATTGATGAATTGGTTTTGTTTTTGTGGAATTTGATGTTTGCTAGATTGTTTGGTTGTTGTTCTATAGTGTTAAACTTAGGTTGGAATTTGGTTAAATCGATAGAAACCGATGTTTTCGCGGACGAAAGTCGCAATAGATTGCGTAGTTGTGTCGAGAAATGTTAGGCTGTGATCAAGTATGCTTGTTTTATCGAATTTGGTTGATTTTGTAAGTTTTTGCATTTTTGGAGATTTGGGGGTTTAAGATTCGGATTGAAATCGAAAGTCGTAGAATTCACGTTTGATGGTTCCAAATCACTACTATATGTTTGGTATGAATGAGTATGTGTTTGTTTCGAAGAAAATAATTGAATCGGTCGGATTTTCGGACGAAAATGCAAAATCCCGTAGGGCTGTTATGCAGAAAAATTCTGGTTTCGGAAAGTTTGGAAAATTCATATCTTTTGATCCGTAAGTCGGTTTTGACCCCCGTTCGAAGCATTGGAAAGCTAACGAGATGTTCTTTCTAGGAAAAATGGTTTTGAGGTCTGTATCTGGTTCAATTATAGCAGAAAATTGAAATCGTATCGTTGTGTTGATTTTTAACATCGTGAATGTGTGCGATTGAGGTGTTATCGTGCAATATGCCTCAACAATGTTAACCGATTAATAATGCAGAGGAATAGCAATAATGTGGGGACTTAAAAATAACAGTAGCAGGTTTTGTATCAGAGTTGAATTTAATAACAGTATAGTTTGGTAGCAAAAGTATGTTGTATCAGTAAGTTAAAAATTAACAGTATCAGTAAATCTAACTAGTAGTAATTACCGTGTAAAACAGTACCGATTTAGCCGAATAAGTAGAATTAAGTGGTAAGATTAGTTGTCCGGTATTAGTTGAAAATTATCGGAGTAAGTCGTGTATACAAGTAGGTATTCTTGGTTGAATTATTTTGTTGAAATTATGTCGAATAAGTTGATTTGCAGGTGAAGTTGAATTGTCCCGATTTATGGACATTATTAAGTTGCAGGTCTTATGACCAACGTTGTTAAGTTGTTTTGCAGTTGCAGGTCTTATGACAAACATTGTTAAGTTGTTTTGCTGTTGCAGGTCTTGTGACCAATGTTGATTAAGTTGTTGCAGTTGTTACATTTTTGTCGTTGTTGTGTTGTGTTGAATAAGTTGATGTTGTGGTTGTTGTCGCATGCATAGCATAGCATTATTAAGTTGGCTTGGATTGGCAAAATTATTAAGTTGGCCTAGATTGGCAAAAAGTTGAAGTTGAAGGCTTATACCTTGTTGATGCCCGACAAACTGGCACTTTCTATGTTGGGAGTTTTGCTCCATTGGTACCACATGCATACGCATAGTTGAGTCGCATTTTGTGTTGCATTAATTATGTTGATATAGTTGATGTTGTTTTATGTTGATAGAGTTGATGTTGTATTGTGTTGATACAGTTGTTGTAGTATTATGCTGATAAAGTTGTTGTTGAGTTGTTGATGATTGTTGTTTGTTGTTGTCGTAAAGTAGTGAAATTGTATGATTCTAGTCTAATGTATTGATTATCATACTCTTGTTTATATTATTCGATATCTCACCTCTTCTGTTTGAATGTTACCCCTATGTCGGTAACGTGCAGGTTAGCAAAGATGAAGGTCGTTTATCTTCACTAGTTTGAGTCGGTGATGTCGATCTGATACGCAACACTTGGGGGATGGACGCTTGTTGTTTATTGTTGAATATGTTTTATGTTGCTGAATTTTTAATTGTGATTTGATTGTGATTTGTTTTCTGCATGCGAATATGGCGTTTTTATGATATTGACTTTGACAAAGTTTACTTATTTATCTCCATGCAAAAGGGAGAAATTTTCTGCAATCCGTAGAAATCTTTTACATTGCAATGTTACTTAATTTTATTTTTTTTGGTGTTAGAGTTTCTTCTCAATAAAGGTGTTACTGTTTTTATTAAATGAATTTTATAATACTATAATTATATTTTTATTAAAAGAATTATATATAAAATGTTGATACAAAATAATATTCATTTAAACATTCCCTTTTTCTACAATACTTTTAAATGATAAAATTTTAAAAATATTCAAAACGAAAACTACATTACTAAATTTCTCCTAAATAATTGTTTAAACTTTTTTATGTAAATATACATAATTTTTACTATTTTAAAAACTCTTATAATGAATATCAAATTGCTAAATATCAATATTACTCTTTTAAATTATTAAGTATAAATAAATTTGAAAAAAATATGTCATTTTTGAATAAATTTTTATAAAAATTGTTTTAAAAATATAGAATAATAATTATGGTTTTTTAAAATTAATATTAAAATGACATGGCCTTGTGTGACAAAGGTATCAAAGTGATCCAATGAGTCTTCTGTACTTCATTGGATCGACATCATCTTAATTTTTGTCTTTCGACAGTTGCAATTTGAGCTCAGCTGGAGTCGAAGTTAGGTTGCAATCTTGCATCTTGAATATCTCGAGTACTTCGCCTGCATATCTTTTTTGAGTCTTCATGTAGAATTCCATGCCAAGGAAGTATGAGAGATTTCCCAAGTCTGACATTTCAAACTCCTTACTTAAGTCGTGTTTGAAATATTTGATCTCCTTCTTGCAACTTCTTGTTATCAATAGGTCATTGACATAGAGACATAGTATAAGCAATTAACTCTTGCTTTTTCTTACATATACTCCATGTTCAGTTGTGCACTTCACAAATTTCTTTTCCCTTAAAAAGCTATATCTATCTTCTTATTCCAATCTCTTGGAGCTTGCTTGAGTCCATACAGGGCTTTATGCAACGTATATACCTCGATTTCTTCACCATGTTTCACAAACCCAACTAGTTGTGCAACTTAAACTTCTTCATGTAAAGGACAATTCAGGAATTCACATTTCACATCTATCTGCCATGTGTGCCAGTTGTTCATGTTTTCTAGACCAACAACCAACCTGATTGTTTCGATCCTAGAAACGGGTGCAAAAACTTCGTTGAAGTCGATTCCTTTTTTTTTGAAGAAATCCTTTCACCACAAGCCTTGCCTTATGTCGAGTTATTTCTCCTATGGGATTCAACTTCACCTTGTATACCCACTTCATATCGATTGCCTTATTGCCTTAAGGAAATTCGACAAGTGACCAAGTTTTGTTGACTTCGATAGACTTCAGTTCCTTATTCATTGCTTTCACTCACTTCAAATCCTTCAATACCTCAGCTGCATTGAATGATTCAAAATCTTCATAGAAAGCATAGTGTATCATCTCACCTTCATTATCGACCACATCATCTAATGTAATCCCAAATTCTTGCAACCTTGGAGGCACGTGTCTGGTTCTTTGAGGCATGCTTGTGCTTGCTTGACCTCTGACTTCTTCTTGTTGAACTTTTCTTTCGGCTTCAATTGTCGGTTATTCACATAAGATTCTCAGTTAATCCTTCTTTATATTTTCAACCCAACCCCATTCCTTAAGCTCATTTATGATCATGTCTATTTTGATCTCTAATTTCTTGTTCACTAGTCAAACAACTTCTCTCCTCCAGTCAAATGATATCTTATTAGAATCATTTGACTCGACTTATCACCAAAATAGTTACTACGACAATAAAAAACTACAAAAATATATCTAAGATAAAAGCAGTTCCTAATCTTCCTCCCTTCCAACTTCATTTATGCTTTCGGTACACAATAAACTCAACAGTAAATAGAAGCATGACAATGATAATAGGATCATGAAACTTAGCCTGGCTGCAACGACTTCATCTGCTACGATCCAGCCATCACAATTGGACTTCACTTGTTTGATTGTTTCACAATAACTCTAAAAAATTAATACATAAGGGCATAACATGTTAGGATATAAATATCACATAATTAGTTAGGGAGTTAGTTGATTGTTTAGTTATGATTATTTCGCATAAATAAGAAGCTAGTGTTAGACAAGAAATTTCAAAAAAGGAAATTCGACGGAGAAAGCAGCTGGAATTTCTCCAAACATTGGGAAAGGTCGAGGTGTGGTTCGACCAACAGACCAATCAAGGGAACAAATATTTGATGTCTAAGAGTATAGATGAGGACTTAGAAAAATTTTAAGAAGTTTAGGGTTGGGTCGAGTTCGACATGTCGAACGCGTTTGATTGGAGGCAGATTTAAAATTCAAACTGAAGTAAACGCTTTTTGGTCTCATCCAAATTATGCAGGACATGTGAAAATCAATTGAGAGTCAGTTAACATGCAAAGACGATATGTTAGACGGAGAAACATATGAATGCTTGAAGTCCATTATTTTATAACATTATAAATTTCAATTGTAATGATGGGATCAATGGTGGCAAAAACATTGTAAACTTCAATTACACTCAAAGTACTCGCACACAAGAGAGAAACGAGTTTTGCTAAAGGAAAATGTACTTTTCCATTTAAATTTATTTTTGTACTTATTTTTCTTTATGTTTAAAGGGATAATTTTGACTCAGTCGAAATCAGTTGGTCAGTTTACTTTTACAACTTAGTTATTTTATTGAAAATACTCAAGATTCATTGCAAGTAATCCGACATCATAGAATGTACATTTTCTTTTCTTAGAAAATTAGCACAAACTTGTCCTACAATTTACTAGTTTGGTCCTTCAAATTATAAATATAAAACAAATAATATTACTTCCTTGAAAATGATAATATTACTTCCTTGAATATGATAATATTGGGATGCCTTAATGATATTTGTGGTTAATTATCTCCCATTGAACATTCTCGTCAATTTTGTATCACAATCACAACTCACATAGAACAAACAAATATCTGAAAAAATTTGAATGAAAAAAAGTAAAATATCCCTAATCTAGAGTTTAAGCTAATTTAAGCTAATTAAACTTTGATAACAAATCACTCAATTTCATTCAATTTATTCTAAAAATTTGAAACATTCAAAATTTTGAAATAATACGAATAAATCTAATAATTAGGGTAAATTACAAATTTGACAAAAATTGTTTTATTAATTTCTAAAAAAAACATAAACCAAGAAAAATCATATAACAAAAAGCATCACAAATATTCAAGAGGAAGTTACAAGATTTTTCAAGAAAATATGAATAGAAAAACAATAAAATATTCAAAAATATATCTGTGAGACTATTGGGTCGAACTCATGTTGTGTCGAGGGAAAGCTTTCTTATGTTTCGACAGGAGACAAGCATGATGTCGAAGCTGGGTCACGTGTTGTAGTGAAAGGGTACATATTATAGTCAAAGTATGTTCTAATATATATTGTCCAAATGTTTGTCGAATTGCGCCTTGTATTAAGGATCCAATTGTTTAGGTAGCTTGGGCTGCAAGTTATCTAGTTAGTCTATAAATAGGCTAGTACACTCAGTTTGTTAAGTGTGGCAAATTGTGATATTCATTTGTCATCATTTGTAACCCTAAATGAGAAAGTGAATAGTAAACAGAAAATATTTGCCCCAATCCTTGTTGTTTTTCCTTGTGTGTTTCTTGCAAACAAGAAACCGTTTATACTTTATGAAAAGGCATCATTTTTCACAACAAATTGGTGCAATGAGCGTGGAGAAGATGTCTTCAACAAAGTATGAGATTGAAAAATTCACCGAAGTGAACGATTTCGGTCTGTGGAGCTTGAAGATGAAAGCCCTACTGGTTCAGCAGGGTTGTTTGGAAGCGTTGAAGGGAATGATAGCCATGGACGCTGCGTTAACGGAAAGAGAAAAGACGGCCATGATCGAGAAAGCCCACAGCGCAATATTGTTGAGCCTCGGTGATAAGGTTCTTTGGCAGGTGTCAAAGGAGACGACGGCATCAGGGTTATTGGTGAAGCTTGAAAGCTCGTACATGACCAAATCTTTGGTGAATCGACTCTACCTGAAGCAAGCCTTATATTCATTTAAGATGAGTGAAGATAAAGCATTGGCTGAGCAGTTAGATATGTTCAATAAGCTAATTCTTGATCTTGAAAATATTGATGTAAAGATCGATGATGAAGATCAAGCCCTGTTGCTGCTGTGTGCTTTGCCTAGAACGCATGCTCACTTCAAAGAAACCCTCTTGTATGGAAGAGAGTCCATGACCTTTGAAGAAGTTCAAGCAGCCTTGTATTCGAAGAATTTGAACGAAAGAAAGGAGCAGAAACCATCATCATCAGTTGGCAAAGGGTTGTCCGTGAAGGGGAGATCGTCAAAGAAAGATGGTAGGTTTGACAAAAAGAAAGGTAAGGCTCAGCAGAAATCTTGTAGTGGTGATATTTCTAGTATTAAGTGATATCATTGTAAGAAGGAGGGTCACATAAGAAAGGTGTGCCCTGAGCACCTGAATGATCATGGAGGTAAGGACAGTGGCAATGCAACTATTGTGCAAGATGGTTATGAATCATCTGATGTCCTTGTAGTTTCGAGCAGCAACTCTTGCGAAGAGTGGATTATGGATTCTGGATGTACTTGGCATATGACTCTAAACAAGAATGTGTTTGAAGAATTATGTGATCAACATGGTGGATCAGTGCTACTGGGGAACAATAAAACTTGCAATATTGCTTGTATTGGATCTGTTAGATTCAAGCTCCATGATGAGTCAATAAGGTTATTGATTGGGGTTAGGTATGTACCTGACCTTAATAAGAATTTAATTTCTCTTGGTGAATTCGACAAGAAAGGATATGTCTTCAAAGGAGAGCAAGGTATCCTGAAAGTCATGAAGGGGTCGAAGGAAGTCTTGGGAGGCGTGAAGAAACAATGCTTGTATACCCTTGAGGCTGAGGTTGTAAGTGGTTCGACAAATATTGCATCCACGAAACCTATGTCGAAGATAGAAGTATGGCACATGAGATTGGGCCATGTCAGCGAAAGAGGCCTGGTCGAATTGGGGAAGCAGAACCTGCTAGGTGGTGACAAAGTCGAAAAGTTGGAGTTTTGTGAATCTTGTGTATTTGGTAAATCCTGTAGGGCGAAGTTTAACAAAGGCAAGCAAAGAACACATGGATCCCTGGATTATATTCATGCTGATCTTTGGGGCCTACAAGGAATCCTTCACACTTAGGTGCAAGGTATTTTCTATCCATCATTGATGACTATTCCAGAAAGCTGTGGGTATTCATTCCGAAGACGAAGGATGAAGCGTTTGAGAATTTCAAAAGTTGGAAGGTTCTAGTCGAAACTTAAACTGGCATAAAGGTTAAGAGGTTGAGAACCGACAATGGCCTTGAGTTCTGCAACGAAGCGTTCGACAGTTACTATGTTGAGTCTGGGATTGCAAGACATAAGACTGTAGCAGGTACTCCTCAATAAAATGGCTCAGCTAAGAGATTCAATCGAACAATCCTTGAAAGGGTTAGATGCAAGGGTTATAGGATGTGGTGCCTAGAACCAGGTCACAGATGATGTATCACAAATCGTGATGTGGTTTTCAATGAGGTCGAGATGGCTTTCAAGAAAACTAGTGATGTTGGTCGAAGTGCAGAAATCTCTGAAGAGAAGCTGGAACAGGTAGAGATGCCTGTTGAGGTGGAGCATAGTAATGCTGAAGTGCATAGCCAAGACAAAGTCGAAGAGCAAGATGCTGAAGAGGCTGAGGAAATTGTTGATGACTACCTACTGGCAAGAGATAGGTCGAGAAGAGTCATCAAGCCAGCTCAGAGACTTGGTTATACAGATCTTATAGCTTTTTCCTTAATCTCTGCAAGTGAGGTACTTGACGAAGAACCTAATGATTACAAGGAACGTATGAGGAGTCGAAACAAGACTGAATGGCGAAAAGCCATGGATGACGAGATGAAATTTCTTTCTGATAATAAGACTTGGGAGTTGATTGAGAACTTGCAGGAGCAAGGTTAGTCAGTTGTAAGTGGATTTTCAAGGTCAAGGAAGGAATCGAAGGAGTGATGTCGAAGCGCTTTAAGGCGAGGCTGGTTGCTAGGGGGTTCACTCAAAAAGAAGGAGTCGACTTCAATGATGTGTTCTCACCTGTTGTATAGCATAGATCCTTCATTTGATTCCTTAGCTTCGAACTACAGTACTCTTCAACATCTTCATTCCTTACGTGCATAAGATTCTCAACTTCGAAGTAAGGTATTATTCAACATCTTCATTCTTTTTTTCTTAGTTTATGTTGTTTATGCTCAAGTCAATATGAGAGTACATGTTTCATATGCTTTAGGTTTAGATTTGCATATGCATATGCTTAAGTATTTGGATTCAATTTTGTTGTGTCATTCACATTATTGTACATGTATAAATTTCAGAAGTTGGTATGGACCGTAGTTGGATGAAAGCCGATTGATTAGGTTCGATTTATGAGAACGCAATTCTTGAATTCCTTGAATACGCTGATAAACATCTTCTCGACAATAATGTTATCTTTTATTGTCTTATGTTGTTTGTGCGAATATCAAAAAGACTACAAAGAAAGAAATATTCCATCATCTTTGTTGTGACGGTATATATCAAAATTATATAATATGGGCGTGGCATGGTGAGGTGGATAAAGAGGAAAGTCGGGCGTCACAATGTCAAAGAGTGGATGAAGATGAAATATATGGAAGATCAACTAGAGGATATGTTTCGGGATATTGAGGAATCATCTTTTTAAAATGCTCATATTTATGATACTTTATGTAGTGATAAAAACACCCCTTTATATAAGGTATGCACAGATTTTACAAGATTGTCGGCGATGTTAAAGTTGTTTAATCTGAAGGGAAAAAATAGATGCATATATTTTACACGTTATGCGAGAATGATCTGTCTCTCTTGACGATGTCTTTGATTGTTTTCATACTCTCCACCTTTTAAATTATACTAATTATTTGTGTTAACATAAACCTAACTACATCCACAATTCAGGCTATTCCTTTGCCACTTACCTAATCAATTAGGGTTAAGTATTCTCATAATTTTACTATCCTATTTAGGCTCCCTCAACTTGTTGAAATACTAGTTTAAACACTTAAGCATTAATAACCTTCAAAATATTTTTTAAAACTTCAAATAGACTTAGGAAAAATGAGCTCTATCATTTTTAAAACAAAAGTGCTCGGGTAATCCATTAAGTCGACATAAAATATTCTCTGTTCAAGAAATGATTATAAATCAGGTTTGAAATTAAAACGACTATAAGTCGTTGAATCTTCTTCCAATCACAGCGAACCATATGTCCATTTTTATTGTTTAAAAAAGGTTTATCTAATGGTTTAATTCCTCGGATAAATAATAAAGTTTAAAATGACCTAAATTCCCTTTAAATTTTGGACAATGACAAAAATAATCTCAAACTCATTTCTTCCAAAATTCAAATTAATAAAAATACTTATAAAATTACTAATTTCACACATAAACATCAATTTAGTTTAATTCCACACATAACAACTTTATCCAAAATCATAAAAGCAAAATTCATTAAAATTTGGAGCTCTTCTATTCATAGCATTTCAAATACGATTTCACTTTCTTAAAGTCCCTTCTTACCATATCTTAGCACAACCAAACCAACTTTAACAGTAAACTTATTCAAATAAATTCCATTTCTCTTACAACAAGAGAAAAAGATTAAGCCTCTTAATCTTGTATTTTAAGGGAAAAAAATTAATCTATAAGCCTATGGTCTACGTTGTACCCTAAATTTTTACCCTTAGATGTCATCTTCGTTTGTGCATCTTAGGCCCAGCATATTGCACAGCTAACCCTTTATCAAGTTTTTGTTTGCTTTATCTATGAATTAAGTCTTGTTCTCAGAAGATACAAGAAGTGATTAACTAGGGTTGTGGGCAGAGCATTGGGATCAAACGATTCTCTCAGATATTTCCATCACCCTCTCTTTGGCTTTTATTTTTCATCCTCAATTATCATTATCATTTCTAAACCAATATCGAATAACTATTCACTAATATTGTTCTAAATATTTATCTTCTAAATCTAATCTTTTTCTAAGAATCATTTATTCTTTTTTTTCCAAATTCTATTTCAATAACCAATTTCTAATCATTTTTGTCTCAATTTATTTCCATTTAATTATGACAATTTTCCAAAAAACTAAATTCACTTATATTGTTTTTAAATTATTTCTTTCTAAAATTATAATAATAGAAGGTTTAGTCACATGCTAAAGTGAAAGGCACGATCTTAGTACACAACATTTGCCCAAAATTTTTGAGCCAATTTCCAAGAATTCACGTGACATATGTGTTGCATGTATATCTCTCCATAAACCTCCAAGCTACATGAACCTTTGTTTGTTCTATATGTTATCTCATGAACTTTGTTTCCTTTTGCACCACAAGAAAGATCCATAACTTGCACTCCCATTACCCAAACCACTTTCACTCACATCCAGGAGCATTTTTTACGTGCTTTTTTTTCAAATGTCACCAAGAACTTTTCCTTTGTTTTCATTGGACAAAGAGTGTTCATGTGTGGAATTACCTAGCATAACTTGTTTCATGGCTCAGACCTTTTCATTTGGATTACAATATGAACTAAAGATCCTAATCAAGTGGCAAGTACACCCTACTGATCCTTTCTTATCAGTTTCCCACATCCCTCTTACCATGAAACCCGTGAGAAAGTTTTTCAAGTACAACAACTTTGTACTTGCAAGTTGACATCCAAAGTCAAAAACATGGACCATCATGTAAACTCTCCTGGCTCTATAGCATTTCTGGTTCTTGATCCTTTTTTCTGACTAAAAATCTCATCTCAAGCAACCCCTACAAAAAGCTCACTGGGCTCAAGATGAAACGAATGGCATGGTGTGTGCAGAGATTTAAACTTAAGGATCTCTCTCTTTCTTAAATAGAGTCGTTACCCACTGAGCTTCTTTGCCTTCCATGCTGCTGCTACTATAAAAAGAAGTAGAACACTACTTCTCAAGGACAACAACAAGGATCCACACATCAATATTAGAACAACAAACCACAACGATCCACCAACCATCAAAACACTAACAACATCAAAGTCATCAATACCACAACAAAACGACCAACAATTGACACGAGAAAATCACAAAGCATCCTTGGAATTTTTGGCTTGGCAAGTAAGAAGAGAGAGGGGAATACCTTGCATTAGTTTTCAAGAAGGAGGAAGAGGTTCAGTTCCTGAGGTTCTAACAGCCTGTACTAAAGAAAGTGCACTAGTGGCCCATTGCAGTTTGATACAACAACACCATTGCCGCTCTTCAACAGCAATACACTACTTTCTTCGTGAGCTTCATATAACCATTCTATTTCCAAATAACCTTCGCAGCCATAACCGTCGGTGACCACGTCGTGTTTACGCCATTCACAACACAACCGTGCAGCAACAACACAAGCCGTCGATCATCAACGTTAGAGCAAACACCATAAACTTGTTCTATCTTTATGTACTAACACAAGCAGAACAAAAGGAGACAATTCTCCATACCAGAATGTTACACATGACACATTAAGAAAAGCTCGTGTGTGGTCAAGAGGAAATGCAAGTGGTGTTCCCAATTCAAAGATCTTGGACAATCATCAACTTAAGGAGAGTTGCGTATTTCAAGCGTCTTGAAGACCACTATTGTCTAAAAGAGGTGGGATTTCTAAAGCTCCAGAGGTAAGTTTCTAAGGCCCTGAAACTTATAGATTTGCTGTGATAATGTTTTTCTTTGAGTTTGATTTATATGAGCATTATCGTGTTTGTGTGTGGTGAATATTGCATTCATGCTCAAAGCTTTGAATCTCTAAGTGTTGCTGTTATGGAACTGAGGTGAGCACCGTGTGAGTTTAGTGAGATGCATGATAACACTCACAGTTTGGAACATGTAAAGTCACATATCCATACTGTGCATCCATATTAAGGTGAAAGTTTAATGTGGTTGTTTGATTGGGGTATTAATCATACGTTATCATGTAACTTGTTGACTTCAGTTTGAATGCTTCACTTCCATGTTATTTTTCTCCATGTCCAAGTTACTGTTTTGAGTTGTTTGAGGTTCAGTGCTATTCTATAATTTGAGCACTATAGATTGCTATTTCGTTTCATCAATTTTGATTAAGAATTATGGATGGAAAGGACTGAACAAGGAGGGGAGTAGCCATGCGTTTTTTTGGGTTTCCACGATAGTTTGCTGGGTTTTTGTTTGCATGTTGCATGAGGAAAGGAAGGTCGTGGCAGCGTGTGAATGGTCTTGGAATGGTTTTGTCGTGTAGCATTTTAAATTAAATGACCAGTTGATGAAGAGTTACATAATATTTGTGTACACGGCCACATGTATTTTCCATTGCCTGATTGTTTCTTTTTTCATTTCACTTGGTAGCATTTATATTATTGGGGTGGGCGTATACAATGGATGTATCGCCACCCCAATGGTTCAAGCCTTGCCTTTGTAAACAAAGGGACTGGGGTTCGAATCCCCCTCGCCCCAGTCCCCTTTGTTTTGTTTTTTTTTTCACTTTTCAGCCTTGTGTTGGACTTGGGCCTCGCCCCATTTCTTATTTACACCCCCCTTTTAAAGGCCCAAACTTTGTTTTGCCGTTTTGCAGTTCATTTCCAATTTACTCAATACACCCCCACGCATTTATTTAATTTCAATTCAATTATTTTAACTATTTTATTTTAAAAAAACCTTTTTCAAATTTATTTTTATCTCATCCAAAGACTTGTCTTTAATTTTGAAACTCCAAAAGATTTCATATATTATATTATTCTATTTAATAATACATCGTTAAAAAAAACTTATTTAAATTGATTTATTAATGTGAGTTTTATCCTATTTTATTTAATCATTGTTAAACCTTTGTTTGTGATCTTAGTGATATCTTGAATGATCATAATCTATATTTGATCATATGATTATTGAGTTAATTTGTGATTTAAACTTGAATAATATTCTTGATTAATTTCATGTTTTAACTATGCTTTGACTTTGTAACTGTTTGTATGACATTCTTCTCAAGATTCACCTTTATTCGCCTGATATCTTCATGATATTCATCTCATGTTTATTCATCATCTATTATGAAGCATCTTGCCATCCTTATGCTTGTGTTGCTTCCATTGTATCAATGTTTTATCTTTTATCATGTCTTTATCTATTGTTATATTATCTTTCAACTATTTTTATCCCCTCATTCCAAAGGAAGGTGATTATTGTTGACTCTTAAAGGCATAGCCTCCACCTTAACCTAGTAGCCTCATAAGAGCTAAATCTTAATTCTTGGCCTCATCAGAGCCATGTAATTATAACTAGCCTTAGGAGAGAGTTCTTACACTCTTGGTGATATTCATCCTAATGAATACTCACTTTCCCCTATTGACTAAAACTTCAACATATGACCATTATAACTAGACTTGGAGAGTTCTTATACTCTGCAATGAGGTCACACTCATTTCCCCTCTGAATATTGACCACAGTCAATCATTCAGTAGAAGTAGAACTACGCATTCTCTGATTCTACACCCGAGGATACGTAGGTGTAAGGTGCGATGCCCTATCGAGTATACTTAGATACTAACCCCTAGGATTTCAACCTTTAGCATAGAACCCTTAGCAAGCGAGTAAGCAATAACATTTAAAACAAGAGGTTCCTGTAGAGTACTACGGACGTTTAGGATGCTAATACCTTCCCTAGGCGTAACCAACCCCCGAACCTTAGATCTCTTCCCTTTATGTTTTTCTAACGATCTTGAACATTTCCTTTGGATAAATCAAAGTCGGTTGTAAAAGAAATATGATGCAAGTTAATTAATAGCTTGTTATCTGATTTTCATCGCAACGGAAATGGCGACTTCACTAGGGATGGTTAGACCTATTGCTGGTCCTTTCCTAAGAGGGTTAAGCCTATCTTGTTTTATGTTATTCATGTTTGCTTATTTACTTGTATATGCTTATGTATGTCATATTTGCTTATATATCTGTATATCTGTTCTTGCTTGACTTTTTTCTGTTTAATTTGGGTTGATATGATATCTATGAGTGAGATAAATCCTAACCCGGATTTCGAGTGCACTTATGATAGGATAATGGATATAGTCAAGGAGACTTTGAGATAGTCGATTCCCAAAAGAGTTGACTTGAGATTCCACACTCAGTTGAGGCCCTCTCGGAGTTGGAATATGTTGAACGAGCAATCGTGAAGGCGTTGCCACTTCGACCTGGGTGCCAGGGATACTGATGACCTTTAGTTACCCTTATCCCCACTTAGGCTCTTAGATGTAGTGTGGGGACTATGAAGAAGTCTATTTCTGAATTAGTTGCTACGCGATACTACACTCAGATGAGGTTCTCTTGAGAATTTTGTTGGTTACCAAGTCATTTAGGAAGTCGACAAAATTCGAAAGATGGATCGTAGACTCTGGGAACCCTTTAGAACCTTGTTCGGCAGGTGAAAACCATAGTACATACCTTTGGGATGGGTAGACCTTTGACTCCATGCTCGTAACCCCTAAACCTAGGACTTGTGTGCTGTTGTGTGTGCATGTTTGTGTTTTTGTGTGCCCGTGTTTTGTGCATTACATACATCTCATGATAACCATTCGGTTTCAATGAACTCAGACATTCTTTTCTTTGCAAAGATCAACCGGGATCTTAGATTTTAAAACAAAACTTTTCAGTTTTCCCAAAATGTTTGCAACTCGCCTTTCGAGTTCCTTGAAACCATTTGGCTTGCATTAGCATTGCATGCGTATTTGCATTGCATTTGCATTTCTCGGTCTTGAGTCTCATCCGTCCGTTGTCTGTAACCCAGAGCTAACCTCCCAGAGCTAGCCTTGGACTTGAAGAAGCTTTTAAGGGATCATGAACGCAGAAGAGCAGAGCCAGTTTGTGACCAGAGCGGATTTTGACTTGTTGAGAAACCAGTTAGATCAGATTATGACAGCCTTGGCAAAGAAAGATGACAACACTCAGAGGACTTTTATCGCTCGACCTGTGCAGATTCCTGTTGAGAATCAGGTTATACAAGAACACGCCATTGTCCGAGATGGACATTCTTCTTCTATTGATGCTATGGAATATCGCAGTTTTGCATTCTCTGAGTCAGATTCCCAAGAAGTGGTCCCTGTGATGAAAACCCAGGATCCACGAGACATTGAGCTAATGGAAAAATGTCGTGCCTTGGAAAAGAAGTTTGATGCCATTGAAGGACGCGGCACTGCTGACCTGAATGCTTTGGACATGTGTCTGGTACCCGACCTCGTGATACCTCCTAAGTTCAAAATGCCGAAGTTTGAGAAGTATAAAGGGGATAGCTGTCCAAAGCAGCATTTAGTGATTTTTTGCAGAGGAATGACTTCACATGTCCTCAATGACAAACTCATGATCCATTGTTTCCAAAACAGTCTAAGTGGAGCATCACTGCATTGGTATATGCAGCTAGAGAGTAGTCATGTCCAGTCATGGTCAGACCTAGCTAGTGCCTTTGTGAAGCAATACAACTACAATCTTGATTTGGCTCCCAGCCGCCTACATTTGCTAGACTTATCTCAAGAAGAAAATGAGTCCTTCAGAAAGTATGCTCAGAGGTGGAGAGAAGTAGCTGCTCGTGTTCAACCACCACTTTCGGACAAAGAATTGGTTGACTGGTTCGTGGATACTTTGCAAGGTATATACCGAGAAAAGTTGTTTAGCATTGTGACGTCAAACTTCTCTGATTTGGTAAAAGCTGGAGAACGCATTGGGAGTGGTCTCCAGAAAGGAAAAATCCGAGGCATCTCGAATATCCCAGCCGGTGAGAATAAATCAGTTGTCAGTTCTCAAGAAGAATGGGAGAAGGAAAGTAATTCTATGTGGGAATCCCAAATACCTCAGCGCTTCTACAACTCAAGTGTTCAGCGTCAGCAAACTTTTGGGTCTTTGCATCGGACAGCAATCTCTCCACGTGGGCAATCTTCTTCTCCAAATCGAAGACCTCCTCTGTATAAACGACCCTACCGCCGTCAGCCACGTCAGCATGCACGACAAAGGCCAAGAAAGCCAAAAAGGAATTTCACTACATTTCCAATACCATACAGTCATTTCTTACCATAATTAATCAAAAGTGGATTGATAGTGCCAGAAGAGATAGATCCAACGTCTTTTCCAGACTCGCCGGGCTTTGACACCGACGTCCGTTTTGACTACCATGCTGGGGCACAGAGGCATTCAACTGAAGATTATAAAGTACTCAAAAACAAGATTCAGACTCTGCTTGACTCCAATATGTTCTCGTTCACGCCTCAAGGCATTCAAATCAACAATCTTTCACCTAATCAAGCGGATTTATCAGGTTCTGAAGAGGAAGAAATTATCAAGAGTGGATGTGAAGATAATTCTCAGATGGATTTCGACAATCAGTTTTGAAGATGACTATCTTAGTTTGGCAAGTCAAGAAGGAAAGCCCAGTTCCCTGAGGCTGGCAAACTTTAGACCGTTTCAGCATTTTTGTTGTATTTTCTTTGCATATTGGAATCTGTTTTTGCTTATAAGCATTATTGTACTTTCAAAATGGCAAGATTAGTAAAATGTTTGTGCATCTTTTGGTTAAGTCCATTCGTTTCACTCATTTATTCTTGTGTTCACAAAACAAATATATCTTTACCCTGCTTTACTCCTTTTTCAAACTTTTGTTAAAGCAAAGATTGGGGAGGATGATGAAAACCTCATGTTCATAATTGTTGTGGTATACTTTCAAATTAAACTCGCCGAGGATGTAAGGCATTGTTTCAATTTCCACAAGGAAGATAGTCCCTCGTTAACCCTTCGAGCCTAGAAGTAGGAGTTTCTTCTTCACAAATAACCTTTAAACCTTAGGGGCAGGGTAGTTCTCACTTTAACTCGGTTATGCATTCAAACACGAGCGTTTCACATAAGGCGCCAGTCAGCTTTCAAATCAAGAGACTTCCTATTTTTGGAGATTTGAATGTATAACTTGAGTTAACTGAGCGTAGGATTGGAATTCATCCTTCGTTTCATAAACCATGAACCACCACATTATAACCCCTAAAAGACCTAATTGAGGTAAGGTTATTTTGAAAAGCATACTACGACAAGGTTGAGTAACCTGACTCCTAATAATCTTTGTTACTCGCGTGTGTTGGTTACTTCCTTAATGACTAGACCCACTTTTGTTTTTGACTATTTTAATCATTTCACTGTGCGTTTTTTATCAAAGCTTTGTTTTCAACTTTGCATTAACTTTGAATTAAATTTTTCCAATTTTAATGAACAAAGCTTGTTTGCAATACCATTCGATATCAAGGAATCCCAACAAATGCGGTCAGTCAAGGAATTGAACTTGATAGAGGAATTTGACTCAGTCAGGGGCAACCAAGTGTGAGTTGACAAATCAGAGGCAGAATTCTGCAAATTCAGAATATTGGGGCAAATATTCTTGAGATCATCTTATGACTAGTTTCGACTTCAGTAACCCATCAGCAGAGGCAAATCCGTTCCCAGGTAATTTCTACTACAGTTTGAGTATCTCGAGTATAACTGAATAGAAACAGCTACGTCAAGATTCAAGTTGGAAGATATTGAAGCTTCTGGTATTTCAATCCTTCCGTAAAATTCTTTTGATTATACAAGTTGGAAGATATTGAAGCATCTGGTATTTCAATCCTTCCGTAAAATTCTTTTGATTATTCAAGTTGGAAGATATTGAAGCATCTAGTATTTCAATCCTTCCGTAAAATTCTTTTGATTATTCATCCCCTAATCTGGGGCAGTTACGCCGAGATCTCTCCAAGAGTTTGAAGATATTGGAACACCTCGTATGCCAATTCTTCTATAAAATCCTCTTGTTATCGTCTTCCGACAAACCATATAGCCTGGGGCAGATAAGATTCGAAGATGATCATTATGCCAGTATCTTTTGCTAGCTCCCCAATAAGCTGTTACTTCAGCTAATCTTGACAAATTCTCCATGGATTCTTCTCCAACAAAGAGATCAAGCTCACGATGGCAATCCTCATGATGTTACACCTCAAGTGGAATGCTTCTTTCACCAGTAGGAGTTGCTGATCCTTCTTCTTCATCCCCAGTATTTGGTCCAATCTGTTGAGTTTGGCTGGGTATCCTTATCGAGATGTTTATTTCATCTCCAGTCTTGCTTCCCTTTTGTCTGTTTTGTCAGCATAAGCATAAGCACTCATATGTGTAGCATCTGAGCATTTTGCTTTCTCTCTTTTGGTGTTTTCCTGGGTTGTTTATCTCCCCAAGTGACTGGGTTTTGTCTATTCACTCCAATAGAAAGTCAGCCTTAGGCATAAAGTGCCCATCTTTTCTGAATTCCCCATAGAGTTTGATTCTCGTGGATGATGGTTGGTTCAGTTATCTTTTCCATATCGTGGATAAGATAGATCCCCATTTGAGTTCATTCCTCAATTGGAGTCTTGTTTGACCGTTTCTTTCTAGCTCGTTCCTAGATTGAACTTTGGTCCCTGGCACATGCGGTTTCCGAACCTATCTCTGAATGGGCATTTATTTTGCACTGTTTCTCGCAGAAGAATCTTTTGCGAATCCCCATTGAAGACAGATTTATTTCTCTGGTAGTGTTATAATATCAACATCTCTTTGGAATTTTTACCCAACAACAAGGGGCAATCTCTCTCACGAGAAACTTATCTGTCCTTGATTTTACCTTCAGTCAGTCACTTTTCATCAACCTGTTTGATGTGATCCCTATTTATGTTATTTCCTTGTCGTCAATCTGTTTGACGAGGTGTTTCGAGTTCAGGTTCCGTACCCTCGGATTTATATTATTTCCTTGCCGTCAATCTATTTGATGAGGTGTTTCGAGTTCAGGTTCCGTACCCTCGGATTTATATTATTTCCTTGCCGTCAATCTGTTTGATGAGGTATTCCGAGTTCAGGTTCCGTACCCTCAGATTTATATTATTTCCTTGCCGTCAATCTGTTTGATGAGGTGTTCCGAGTTCAGGTTCCGTACCCTCGGATTTATATTATTTCCTTGTCGTCAATCTGTTTGATGAGGTGTTCCGAGTTCAGGTTCCGTACCCTCGGATTTATATTATTTCCTTGTCATCAATCTGTTTGATGAGGTGTTCCGAGTTCAGGTTCTGTACCCTCGGATTTATATTATTTCCTTGCCATCAATCTGTTTGATAAGGTGTTCCGAGTTCAGGTTCTATACCCTCGGATTTGTACTATTTCCTTGCCGTCAATCTGTTTGATGAGGTGTTCCGAGTTCAGGTTCCGTACCCTCGATTTATATTATTTCCTTGCCGTCAATCTATTTGATGAGGTGTTCCGAGTTCAGGTTCCGTACCCTCGGATTTATGTTATTTCCTTGCCGTCAATCTGTTTGATGAGGTGTTCTGAGTTCAGGTTTCGTACCTTCGGATGTGTTATTTTTTCCTGGCCATCAAGTTTCTTGAAGATGTGATCCCTGTTTTTATCCCTTACCGTCTATCCTTTGACGATGTGAACATTTACTTCCCCAGTGGAGTAAGGACATTCTCGGTACGTCCAAATCTTTGCCTTAGCTAGGCTTACGTTCGGTCACCACCTTTGAGTGCCAGATTTTGACTCCTTGTGCTTTGTTGCTTGTGGTCTTTTGTTAGTGTCTGTCTTTATTTCCTCAGTGAAGTAAAGACATTCTCAGTTTGCTTTGTGTCGTGCTTGTTCGGTCTTAACCATTGCGCGCCAGATTTGGATCTTTAAACCTTTTGATGTTCCCCAAGAAGTTTAACATTAAAGATTTTGTTAAAACTGTTCTCGTTTGAATCGTGTCAAATTTGAACTTGGACTTTGTTTGAATCGTGTCAAGTATTGTCTTCTTGTTTTAAAACTTGTTCTTGTTTGAATCGTGTCAAACCTGAACAGAGTCTTTGTTCGAATCGTGTCGGACACTGCCTCTTGTTTTAAAAATGTTCTCGTTTGAATCGTGTCAAACTTGAACTTGGACTTTGTTTGAATCGTGTCAAGCACTGTCTTCTTGATTTTAACCCGTTCTTGTTCGAATCATGTCGGACATTGAACCCTTACCTTGGATTTTTGAAAACTTGCTTTAAGCTAAGCTTCTTGGAACAAATTTCTTCAACCTTATAAGACTCCTAGTTGGTGTGCAGGGTTTGTCTGTGTCTTCCTGGCTTTTCTTGAAGATCCCATTTTGAACTCTTCAGTATAGGATCCCCAGGAAGTTTTTGCTTGGTTGTCTGTCTTTTTTAGGCTGATCCCCGGATCAGGTTTTTGTTTCTGGTTTCATGCCCAGGAAGAGTGTGGGTTTGTTTTGTCCCCAGTAGTCTATCTCCCTGGATTTTCTTTTCCCAAGTGGAGACTGTTTTTTGGTTTTTCCCCAGTTTTTTTTTGGAGTCTCCCTAGTAAGTCTCTTTCGTTGGTAAGCCTGTATCCCCAATGAGTTTTTCTCATGGATACTAGCTTTCGTCTTTCCCCGGCGAAGCTTATCTTGTGTTTGCTTCCTGTTGTCCCTGGTGTCTGGTCTGTCTGCATCTATTGCATCCTTCTTGGCATCATATCATCATTTTAGAAGTTCATGGCATGTCAGCATTTGCATGTTTGTTGCTTGTCCTTAGCATCTGCATTCCATCTAAGGGCAAAATTTTCGTTCTGCTATATTTAAATACCTTTCACCTTGATGCCCCTGGAATCTCCGTTCCTCGTGCCATCCGGTAAAGCTATTTAAATAGGGGCAACTGTTGTACCCTAAATTTTTACCCTTAGATGTCATCTTCGTTTGTGCATCTTAGGCCCAGCATATTGCACAGCTAACCCTTTATCAAGTTTTTGTTTGCTTTATCTGTGAATTAAGTCTTGTTCTCAGGAGATACAAGAAGTGATTAACTAGGGTTGTGGGCAGAGCATTGGGATCAAGCGATTCTCTCAGATATTTCCATCACCCTCTCTTTGGCTTTTATATTTTATCCTCAATTATCATTATCATTTCTAAACCAATATTAAATAACTATTCACTAATAGTGTTCTAAACATTTATTTTCTAAATCTAATCTTTTTCTAAGAATCATTTATATTTTTTTTCCAAATTCTATTTCAATAACCAATTTCTAATGATTTTTGTCTAAATTTATTTCCATTTAATTATGACAATTTTCCTAAAAACTAAATTCACTTATATTGTTTTTAAATTATTTCTTTCTAAAATTATAATAATTGAAGGTTTAGTCATATGCTAAAGTGAAAGGCACGATCTTAGTACACAACATTTGCCCAAAAGTTTTGAGCCAATTTCCAAGAATTCACGTGACATATGTGTTGCATGTATATCTCTCCATAAACCTCCAAGCTACATGAACCTTTGTTTGTTCTGTATGTTATCTCATGAACTTTGTTTCCTTTTGCACAATAAGAAAGATCCATAACTTGTACTCCCATTACCCAAACCAATTTCACTCACATCAAGGAGCATTTTTTGCGTGCTTTTTTTCAAATGTCACCAAGAACTTTTCCTTTGTTTTCATTGGACAAAGAGTGTTCATGTGTGGAATTACCTAGCATAACTTGTTTCATGGCTCAGACCTTCTCATTTGGATTACAATATGAACTAAAGATCCTAATCAAGTGGCAAGTACAGCCTACTGATCCTTTCTTATCATTTTCCCACATCCCTCTTACCATGAAACCCGTGAGAAAGTTTTTCAAGTACAACAACTTTGTACTTGCAAGTTGACATCCAAAGTCAAAAACATGGACCATCATGTAAACTCTCCTGGCCCTATAGCATTTCTGGTCCTTGATCCTTTTTTTTGACTAAAAATCTCATCTCAAGCAACCCCTACAAAAAGCTCACTGGGCTCAAGATGAAACGGAGGGCACGGTGTGTGCAGAGATTTGAACTTAGGGATCTCTCTCTCTCTTAAATAGAGTCGTTACCCACTGAGCTTCTTTGCCTTCCCTACTACTGCTACTATAAAAAGAAGTAGAACACTACTTCTCAAGGACAACAACAAGGATCCACACATCAATATCAGAACAACAAACCACAACGATCCACCAACCATCAAAACACTAACAACAACAAAATCATTAATACCACAACAAAACGACCAACAATTGACACGAGAAAATCACAAAGCATCCTTGGAATTTTTGGTTTGGCAAGTAAGAAGAGAGAGGGGAATACCTTGCATTAGTTTTCAAGAAGGAGGAAGAGGTTCAGTTCCTGGGGTTCTAACAGCCTGTACTAAAGAAAGTGCAATAGTGGCCCTTTGCAGTTTGAGACAACAACACCATTGCCGCTCCTCAACAGCAATACACTACTTTCTTCGTGAGCTTCATATAACCTTTCTATTTCCGAATAACCTTCGCAACCGTAACCGTCGGTGACCACGTCGTGTTTACGCCATTCACAACACAACCGTGCAGCAACAACACAAGCCGTCGATCATCAACTTTAGAGCAAACACCATAAAATTGTTCTATCTTTGTGTACTAACACAAGCAGAACAAAAGGAGACAATCCTCCATTCAAGAATGTTACACTTGACACGTTAAGAAAAGCTCGTGAGTGGTCAAGAGGAAATGCAAGTGGTGTTCCCAGTTCAAAGATCTTGGACAATCATCAACTAAAGGAGAGTTGTGTATTTCAAGCGTCTTGAAGACCACTATTGTCTAAAAGAGGTGGGATTTCTAAAGCTCCAGAGGTAAGTTTCAAAGGCCCTGAAACTTATAGATTTGCTGTGATAATGTTTTTCTTTGAGTTTGATTTATATGAGCATTATCGTGTTTGTGTGTGGTGAATATTGCATTCATGCTCAAAGCTTTGAATCTCTAAGTTTTGCTGTTATGGAACTGAGGTGAGCACCGTGTGAGTTTAGTGAGATGCATGATAACACTCACAGTTTGTAACATGTAAAGTCACATATCCATATTGTGCATCCATATTAAGGTGAAAGTTTAATGTGGTTGTTTGATTTGGGTATTAATCATACGTTATCATGTAACTTGTTGACTTCAGTTTGAATGCTTCACTTCCATGTTATTTTTCTCCATGTCTATGTTGCTGTTTTGAGTTGTTTGAGGTTCAGTGCTATTCTATAATTTGAGCACTATAGATTGCTATTTCGTTTCATCAGTTTTGATTAAGAATTGAGGATGGAAATGACTGGGTTTTTTTTTGCATGTTGCATGAGGAAAGGAAGGTCGTGGCAGCGTGTGAATGGTCTTGGAATTGTTTTGTCGTGTAGCATTTTAAATTAAATGACCAGTTGATGAAGAGTTACATAATATTTGTGTACACGACCACATGTATTTTCCATTGCCTGATTGTTTCTTTTTTCATTTCGCTTGGTTATCATTTATATTATTGGGGTGGGCGTATACAATGGATGTATCGCCATCCCAGTGGTTCAAGCCTTGCCTTTGTAAACAAAGGGACTGGGGTTTGAATCCCCCTCGCCCAGTCCCCTTTGTTTTGTTTTTTTTTTCACTTTTCAGCCTTGTGTTAGACTTGGGCCTCGCCCCATTTCTTATTCACACCCCACTTTTAAAGGCCCAAACTTTGTTTTGCTGTTTTGCAGTTCATTTTCAATTTACTCAATACACCCCCACACATTTATTTAATTTCAATTCAATTATTTTAACTATTTTATTTTAAAAAAACCTTTTCAAATTTATTTTTATCTCATCCAAAGACTTGTCTTTAATTTTGAAACTCCAAAATATTTCATATATTTTATTATTCTATTTAATAATACATCGTTAAAAAAAAAACTTATTTAAATTGATTTATTAATGTGAGTTTTATCCTATTTTATTTGATAATTGTTAAACCTTTCTTTGTGATCTTAGTGATATCTTGAATGATCATAATCTATATTTGATCATATGGTTATTGAGTTAATTTGTGATTTAAACTTGAATAATATTCTTGATTAATTTCATGTTTTAACTATGCTTTGACTTTGTAACTGTTTGTATGACATTCTTCTTAAGATTCACCTTTATTCGCCTGATATCTTCATGATATTCATCTCATGTTTATTCATCATCTATTATGAAGCATCTTGCCATCCTTATGCTTGTGTTGCTTCCAGTGTATCAATGTTTTATCTTTTATCATGTCTTGATCTATTGTTATATTATCTTTCAACTGTTTTATCCCCTTATTCCAAAGGAAGGTGATTATTGTTGACTCTTAAAGTCATAGCCCCCACCTTAACCTAGTAGCCTCATAAGAGCTAAACCTTATTTCTTGGCCTCATCAGAGCCATGTAATTATAACTAGCCTTAGGAGAGAGTTCTTACACTCTTGGTGATATTCACCCTAATGAATACTCACTTTCCCCTATTGACTAAAACTTCAACATAGGACCATTATAACTAGACTTAGAGAGTTTTTATACTTTGCAATATCGTGTGAATAATTGGCACTTATTTGCTTAATTCAACCAATAAACCTCAATATTTGTGCATATTTTGTATAGTTTACATTATAGTGTATATATTGCGTATCGTGTATATATCATTGAGTTTAATTGTTTTTCTATCATTTTTGTAGGTATACAAATAATTATATTTTGTCATTTTCTTATAGAGCATTGAATAAGCTTTCCAACGCTTCCTCCCGTGCGTAAAACGGAGTTATGATTCAAAAGTTATGGTCGAAACAAATGCTGATTTGCTGTCATGCTCGATGTGCGAACTAGAGGCGTGCGAATTCGCCAAGAGTCCGCACTGCGAACTCAAGGCAAATAAAAATTGCCCAGAAGCATGGAAAACACTATTTTAGCAGTAGCTAAGGCAACATATGTTTGCTGGGAGAACGGGAGTTCGCAGTGCGAACACGGGAACCCATTTTTGCGTATAAAGTCACATTTTCTTCTTGTATTCGAATCTCCCAAATTTTAAGCTTGCCGGCATAAATTTTCTAGATTTCTTACTCTTAATTTCTCTATACCAGATAAAGACTACATTGGAACATATTATTGTTACTTATTGTAAGTTCAGTTTATATATATATATATATATATATATATATATATATATATATATATATATATATATATATAAGGCTTAAATAGTTTATTGGTCCCTGTAAGTTAGAGAATTTTTTAGATTGATCCTTGTACGTTATTGAGTTTTTGAATTAGGACTTATTTATTTTCAAAAATTGTATCGTAATTGTGATCTGTAGAGGGATAACATGACTTTCACGGTTTCAGAACATGACACGGGCTGTGTGAGAGTGAACAATGTATTTAACTTTATATTTACTTTGAAATTCTTTTAAGCTCGAAAAAAGCACCTAGATTTATCCGAGTCCTAGAAGTAGACTGGAAATAACATTCTGGTCTCGTTTATTTTAATATTAACTAAATCAAATAGTTTTAATTTCAGTTTTTAGTCCGCTATGTTTTTGAATCATTGCCTTAGATTTACCTAGAATCGATAGATAACGATAAGGTTGAAACTGGTTACTGTGGGTTCGATATCTTTAAAAAGATGATTGGTTCTGTGCACTAGCATAATAGCCTCATCATGGATTTATTGTCAGTCAGGTTGTTTTTTCTCTCCTATTTGCAAATGTTAATTTGTTATTTTAACGTGAATCATGTTTTCTACTGCAATAATTACTCTGATTGTATTATTCTTCAGCATGAGTGAGTAGTTCATTAGGGACTAAGGGTCATGATACCTAATTCATGACTATTCGTATGATCCATCACTAATCGATAACGAGAATTTTAACTACGAGATTATTTTAAAATATGAGATTTTCTTTAAACACTTGTACGAAAGTAAAGAGTTCTCATGAACTGATCATAGTCTAAAAGGATATGTATCGGTACCCGAGCTCAGGTTTTTTAAATATTTAAGTCTAATACAATGAAAGTGCTCAGACACGATTTAGAAATGTTCCATCTTTATAGTTACGCAAAAGAAAAGAATCTCTGACGAATAATCCAGTTGTGCGAAAGCAGAGGAATTATTCATTGTATATATGACCAAACACTGGAAAAAGTAGGTGTTGTCAACATTTATCTATTTTCTTTAAGTGTGTTAAAATTCTCGTAATAGAAGTGAAGTGATTATATGAATGTGTCATAGTACGGATCATGAACCCAAAGTCCTGTATCTTTCAAAGTATTTTAAGTGATTATTATTAAATTGTTTTACAAAAGTTCTTTCTAATTTAACTTGTTTTACAAACTCCAATTTTTGGCCACTCTAGATATAGATCGATAGAATAGAATTCCGTTATACACCTTTGGTCTCTTTGGTTCAATCACTTTTTACTACTTTGCAAAATTGTATACTTACGGTGTCTCAAAGGGTCATCAATGATTACCCTATTAAATGTTAAGAATAGCTTTGGGGACTAGAAAACCCATTAGGAACTAGAAAAAAAAGTAGTTGCTAATATCTCCGACAAGTTTATCTGCCTACAAAATTATATATTTCATATTATTTTAAAAAATTATAGTTTGATTATTGTCATCAAACTCCCAGATCTAGAACTAAGATTGGTGTTCAAATTAGAACAACAATTTGCATGATGACAGTAATCGCCTTTGCATATATTTCAAGGGCTCGCTGAAGTGAATCGTTGAGAAGACTATAATATTGACTAGCAAAATGATAGGGCAATACATGTAACATTAAATTAATTAGTTTTCAGAACATTTATCAATTTACAAATCATATTCATCTAACAAACATTAATATAAAATTTATCAATGGATTTCCAAAGTTCATCATTTTCCATTCATTTTTAAAACCTTTCAATGTTCAATTCTCTCAGACTTCAAAACTATCACTAGCAAATACAAATTTCATTATTCTATTGATTTACAGTAACATTTATAACAAAGTAATCCTAAGAGGAGTCTATGATCAAATTGAGGAATTCAAAGCATTATAAGCTACCTATAATAATTATCCATCAGAATCAAGAGATCACAATCCAATTGTGTCCTGAAGCAAATGCATCAAAAATTGAGTTTAGAATCAAGACACTTTTAAGGGATTAAAAGAATTCATTGCTGAAAACAATTTATTCACATTATCAATCAATATCAACACCTATATATATATATATATATATATATATATATATATATATATATATATATATATATATATATATATATATATATATATATATATATATATATATGAATTAGAAACTAATTTTATTTTGATTTGCCTGACTTATATTTTCATTGGCCTGACTTATGTTGTCCATTCCTTAAGCTTTGGGCCAACTTGGATGAATTATTGGTCCAGCAACAATCATTCTTTTTTCAATGATTATTACACCTCCTATCTTATCTTCATTTGTTCTATTAATAAAAATAACAATTAAATTAATATTGTGAATGTTAGTAGCTCTAAAGTAAGAATTTATAAATATTTTTAAATATGTTAATCACTATGGATCTATCAAATATTATTTTGGTAAATTCAATGCAATTAACATGTGTAAAAAATTTTAAATCTTTCGCTGTAGAGATACTAAGATGCTCTTTTATAATTTTAATGTAATTGTTGTTTTTATTAACACAACAAATAATGGAAGATTAAAAGTGTAATAATTAACCATTTAAAAAAATAAAGGATTTTTAATAGACTATAATCCATGCAAGTTTGGCTAAAGCCCAAGGTAGGGACAAAATAGCTCAGGAGGAGGAAAACATAATCAATGTAAATGAAAATAAAACTTGTTATAAGTTATCGTGTGCCCCTTCCAATTCCAACAAACTCATTCTCCTAATCTCTTTGATTGCCAACAAAACAAGAAAAAACAATGCAATAACACGATTTTACGAAACAAAACAAACTTACAACATTTGTTTTTGAAGATGTTGTCCGTTTAAACTAGACATATCCAAAGCTCCTCAAGAGATAAATTTTTTTATCATAAATACTTTAATGAGAACTTGATCATAACTGTATCTCAACTATATAGATTCCTCGTTGAGATGTAGGGAAATAAAAGATAAACGAGAACGAAATTAAATCCATAAAAGTATAAGTAAAACATAAGCATTTATTAAACATAATAAATTTAATATATTTTATTAAATTTTAAAAAATTGGTATGCATTTAAAACAAATCAATACATAACCTAACAATTAACCAATAAACATATTCGATTAATATCATCACAATCTCCGTTTAATATCAATCATTGGTAAATCATATTCATCTACCTCTTAAATATAGACACCAAAATTAAGGTATTATATAAGACTTAGCAATGTTACATGTCTAAAAAACATAAAAGAGAAAACGTAAAAGAGCAAACACATGTTATTTATTTGAACGTTTGTTTCAACTGCTAGCGCCGATTTGAACTCGACATATTCAATGCAGCACGAAAGGTTAAACAACTTTATCATAAATATTCTAACGAGAAAGCAATTCCTCACGTATCACAACTAAACTTAAAAAACGATATGTAAGAAACTACCTTTGAAAAAAATAGGAGCTGACCGCTAAGTTGTTCAAGAACCTATTCCAAAATACATAGATATCAATGGCTACTACTTGAGGAGCAAGAGCAGGCATCTTCACAAAGTTAAGGTTTTTTATTTTTTTTTTTGTAAGCAAGGAATATATTGAAAAAGAGAACTAAGGGTTCTCAAACCTTCTTACAACAAACGAGACAAAAGCTCGGAAAAGAAAATTACACCCCAATTGAAACTTACGACAAATACAAAATTGGACATTTGCTATATTCATAAAAGTTACAATTGGTATGAGTAATATTCCCGATGAACGACCATCTCCAAACCAAAGCTTTGATACTCCACACCAAATCCAAAACATTCCAAGAGTCGCCTCTAAATATTATTCCGTTTCTCATCAACCAAATAGACCAAATAACCGCAAGCCAAACACAACCCTCCCTCCCTCTCCTCATTCCCACCTTCCTAGCAAAACCGCTCCAAATCATAATACTAATTAATTAATAGTTTTTTCAATATCATTATTCATGACATTGGCATATCAAAATAAAATATCCAATTATTATGAATTATAAAGTAATTTTATTTTCATTTGCATGATCTATATTTTCATCGGCCTGGGTTATATTCTCCATTCCTTGGGCTTTAGCCCAACTTGGATGGATTATTGGCCCATCAACAGTCATTCTTTTTTCAATGATTATTACACTTCTATTCTTATCTTCATTTGTTCTATTAATAATAACCACAACAATCAATCTTCAATGTTCATTTTTTAATCACTATTATCAAATAACATTTTGGTAAATTCAAAGCAATTAACATGGGTTAAAAATTTATAAAGCTTTCACTATAGAGATACTAAAATGCTCTCTTATAATTTTAATGTAATTGTGGTTTTCATTAACACAACAAATAAGAGAAGATTAAAGGTGTAAAAATTAACCATTGAAAAAAATAACTGATTTTTAATAGACCATAATTGTAACACCCATACATAAAACTCATACATCAAAGCATAAATATTATATATAGATTCAAGTGTTTGGTACTGAAACACACAAGCTCCTAGTTAACACATTGTATACAAATAAATTCCCTAAAGTACAAAGTACAAAAACCTAAGGCATATTATACACAAGATCCCAAAAACCTAAGAACTAGATCAACAATGATCCCAAAATACACTTCGCTACGGAAGCTAGCCATCAACAAGCAAGGAAAAGATCACACGACCTTATCCTTACCCTTCTCAGAACCTGAAGCACCTGAAATACATCAACAACGTGGGGTGAGATACATCAAATCTCAGTGAGTTCCCTATCTTGTGGATTCTCTCGAATTAACAAGGTTCTAACAATCCTAACTCAAGTCCGGGGAAAAGGGGAAAGGACTCTTGAGTTCACATTTCAATTCTCACACTATATGGAAATATGACATGAGTTCATTAACTCACATCATCACTAATCGATGACCATACCAAGACATCTCGTCTTCCCGTCCGCTTCTACGTCTAGAAGGCAACCCGAGTCATTGATCCTTGTAGTTACTTGGCATACGAATTGGATTCGGGATCATCGGCCTATTAACCGTGAACCACCACTTCTCATGGCCTGTTAACCATCACAAGTCTCTACCCATAGCATAGGCTCCAATCGTACTACACGTAGGGAATCAAACCTACCAAGTAATTGTGTACCCGTTTCAGAGGAGCTCAAGACCCATGAAACTACACTAAAAATATTCCGGTTACGATTACATGATCACATACAACAATACGATTGTATTCGACAATCACAATACTACGCCGCCTTAAGGTCTCTCTTGCCTTTTCACAACCACAAAGGTTAACCACATGTTCCATACTAGTGTTTCACTCTCAACTAGGCTAATACTCGGCAAGGGTGTATCTTTCAACAACACGTGCCCAAGCATCGCCATCTAGAGTTGTCTACAATTTCTAGTTCCTTACTAGATTCTCCTATAGTTCAAGTTTGAGGTTTCCTCACTCTTCCTATCTTATTTTCATATTAACATGCATTCTTATATTACAATCATGTTAAACAATATTAGGATAGGCAAGACATGTCATAATTGCATAGTAGAATAATATATAACAATTAAAACATAAATATATCGCTTTTGGAACTTTCTCGATTATTTAATCGGTCGATAAATTTGGCATATTTCATCCCCATTCCATAGAATATTTCCTAGGCTTTACATCGATATAAAGAATGATCGAATCCGATAAACGAGTCGAAAGTTATGAATTTTCTCGTTTTGGAAGAAAACTCTAAGTCCTAGATCACGCTAAGCGTACCCCTGTCTGCGCTAAGCGCGCAACTCTCTGCCATCTGGGGTTGCCGAATTTCAACACCACGCTGAGCGGGTTTCTCCGTGCTAAGCGCGCTCTGCGAAACTCAAAAAAACACCTGCTATAACAGTTCAAAAACCGGCTCCTCTAAACCCTCAATACTAGTTCCAATAACCCACTAGAGGAATATTCAACCTGTTTCTATCATAGTTTCATCATCAAACCTCACAACCCAAATTTTCCACAAAATCACAAATTCTTCATAAACCATAAATTTCCAACCAACTTAAAACAATCAAAACTTCAAAACAATTAACAATATATGTTTCTACAAGTATATTGATCATTCATTTCGATTTATATCAAATTCCAACCGTTAAAACATCGATTTCCACATTCTAACCTAAAACTCATATGATCCAAAATCTCTAAACAATGGTACTAACTAGAACCCACCTTGTATAGAGGTTGAAATGAGGAAGATGAGATGATTGGATGAAGTTTGGATCAATGGATGATGATTGTTCTTGGATTTTCTTCCAAAACCCTTTTCTCCTCTTTTTCTCCTTCCTTTCTCTTTTCTTCTTTCTTTCCTCTTCTTTTCCTTCTTTTCTCTTTCTTTCCTTTCTTAGTATCTTTTTCTTTTTATAGGTTTGGAAAGTGGAAGCAAAATAAGTAACAAACTTAGTATTAGAAATAATACTACTAAATTTCCAAAAAGTATCTAAAGTCCAAATTAGTAAAATACGGGGTATTACATCCTCCCCTCCTTAAATAGAAATTCGTCCTTGAATTTAAAGGATTACCTGAACAAATGAGGGTAAGCATCTCGCATTTCCGATTCAAGTTCCCAAGTTGCATCACCCGGATGCGTTACATCCCACTGCACCTTAACGAGAGAAATATCCTTGTTCCTTAATACTTTCGTTTCTCTTCCCACAATGCGACTCGGTTGAGGTTCAAAAGTCAAGTCTGCTTCTATTTCAATCGTATCCGATAGAATTGGCTGAAGAGGATCTGGAACAAATCTGCGAAGTTGAGATACATGAAAAATATCATGCATTTCCGACAGAGAAGGAGGTAAGGCCAACCTGTATGCTACTTTGCCAATCCTTTCTAAAACTTGATACGGTCCCACGTATCTCGGACTTAACTTCCATGACTTAAACGGTCCTTTCAGTCTTAATCTCGGAGTAACTTTCAAAAACACATGGTCACCTTCTTCAAATTCTAAAGGTCTCCTCCGGTTATCCGCATAACTCTTTTGTCGATCTTGTGCTTGTTTAATTTTCTCGCGGATCAATCGAATCTTTTCCGTAGTCTCTTGGATAATTTCGGGTCCCAAAATTCTATCTTCACCAACCTCCGCCCAACACAAAAGTGTTCTACATTTTCTCCCATACAATGCTTCATACGGAGCCATACCGATGCTCGCATGATAACTATTATTATAAGAAAACTCAATCAATAGTAGAAGTTCTTTCCAATTCCCTTTACTCTCTAACACACAAGCTCTCAACATATCCTCCATCGTTTGTATCGTTCGCTCAGTCTGACCATCCATTTGTGGATGATTAGACGTTCTCAAACGCAACTCCGTCCCCACAGCTTGTTGAAAAACTTTCCAAAACCTTGAAGTAAACTTTGGATCTCTATCCGACACGATATTAGAGGGAATACCATGCAATCTCACAATTTCGGCAATAAACAACCTTGCAAGATGACTTGCTTTTAAGGTAGTCTTCACGGCCAAGAAATGCGCCGACTTTGTCTACCGATCTACTATTACCCAAATCGAATCATAACCACCTTGCGTACGGGGTAAACCTACTGCGAAATCCATAGAAATACTATCCCATTTCCAAATTGGGATTTCTAATGGTTGCAATAATCCACCCGGTCTTTGATGTTCAATCTTAACTTGTTGGCATACCGCACATTCCGACACAAAGACCGCAACATCTCTTTTCATACCGGACCACCAATAGTCCTTCTTTAAATCTTGATACATCTTTGAAGAACCCGGATGTATAGTGAAGGCACCCTTATGCGCTTCCTCTAAAATCCTTCTTTTCAAAGTCGCATCGTTTGGAACGCAAATTCTTTGGTTAAACATAATCATTCCATCGCTAGCGTGCACAAAACCCGGTTGACTTAGCATCTCTAGCAACTTCTCATCCAATAATTGTCCTTGTTGAATTTCAACTCTTTTTGGTAAAAGAGGTACTTTAAACTCTTGTGGTCTCTAAACATTTCAAAATGTACTCCATATAAATAGTGACGCCACACTTTCAAAGTAAACACCACCGCCGCTAATTCCAAATCGTGGGTTGGATAATTCTTCTCGTGAATTTTCAATTGTCGAGAAGCATAAGCCACCACGTGACTTTCTTGCATTAAAACGCCTCCTAATCCCATCTTAGACACATCATAAAATACCTCATACGACTTTCTAGGATCGGGAATAATCAGAACGGGAGCTGTAGTCAATCTTTCCTTCAAACTCATAAAACTTTGTTCATACGCCGAATCCCACTCAAAGGGGCAATCCTTCCGAGTAAGCTTAGTCATTGGCAATTCTAATTGAGAAAAGCCTTTGATAAATCTTCTGTAGTAACCTGCTAGACCCAAGAAACTTCTAATTTCCGATACATTCTTCGGTCTCTCCCAATTAATCACAGCTTCAACCTTTGACGGATCCACCGCTACACCACCCTGTGATATAACGTGACCAAGAAAACTAACTTCAGACATCCAGAACTCGCAGTTTCTTAACTTGGCAAAAAGTTGCTTCTCTTGTAAGATCGATAAGATGATTCTCAAATGTCCTTCGTGCTCTTGTGGAGTACGGGAATAGATAAGAATGTCATCAATGAAGATCACAACAAATTGATCCAAGTAAACTCGAAATAACCGATTCATATAGTCTATAAAAATAGTTGGATCATTAGTCACACCGAAAGGCATCACTAGGAATTCGTAATGACCATAACGGGTCCTAAATGCAGTCTTAGGTACATCGGAACTCTTCACTCGGATTTGGTGATAACCCGACCTCAAATCAATCTTCGAGAACACACTGGCTCCTTTCAATTGATCTAATAGGTCGTCTATCCTGGGTAAGGGATACTTGTTCTTAATGGTGACTTTATTCAGCTGACGATAGTCGATACACAACCGCATCCCACCGTCCTTCTTCTTTACTAATAATACTGTAGCTCCCCACAGTGAGACACTAGGTCTAACAAAATGCTTAGCCATAAGCTCTTCCAATTGTTCCTTCAGTTCTCTCAATTCAAGCGGTGTCATCCGATACGGAGAAACGGATATAGGAGCCGTTCACGGTACCAGGTCAATAAAAAATTCCACTTCCCTCTCCGGAGGAAGAGAAGTGACATCTTCGGGGAAAACTTCGAAAAAATCGCAAACTACTGGAATATCCATAACATGAAGGTCACTACTCCCTTCCTTAGTGAGAACCAAAAGAACAGATTTCTCTTCTTCGAACAAGAAATTTATCATTCCAACCGTACCTTCTGGAATAGTTGTTAAGACATCTTTCGGGGTAGCATCAATAGATGAAATTATAATGAGCTTTTCTTCACACCCAATAAACACCGAATTAGCAAAAAGCCAATCCATTCCCAAAACGACATCAACTTTCTTAAGTGGTAAGCAAATAAGATCAATCTGAAAAACTCTACCGTCCACAGACAAAATACAGTTTTCACACATCAACGGTGTCTCAACTATTTCATCCATGGAGGTAGTGACCACCATAGGAGGAGACAAAGGAACGGACCGCAACCCAAGTCGCTTCATACATTGCATCGATACAAAAGAGTGTGTAGCTCCGCAATCAAATAGAACAAAATAAGGAAATCCGTTAGCGAAGCACGTACCAGCAATTATGGAATTGTCACTCTTCTTCTTCCTTGCATCTAAGGTATAAACCCTTCCTTGTGTCTGCGTCCTATTCTGAGGACAATCTCTTTTCAGATGACCCATCTTCTGACATTGGAAACACTTTACCCCTTCAAGACTACACCTTCCAGAATGATTCTTGCCACAAGTGCGCCACAAGTGCGACACGCAGGAGGTGTACTCTCCCTTGAATCTTGAACTCGTTTCCCTTTGAAGGATTGTTGCCTAGGCCTGAATTGTTGGTTGGATCTTCCGCGATCCCCTTGATTCACTCTACTCGCAACACCTTCAGCTTGGACTTTCTTCAAACTATGCTCGGCCACATAGCATTGACTTAAAACTTCAGCATATGTAGTGAACTCTCTCTGAGATACACTATGGGATATTTCAGCTCTAAATCCAAAAATAAATTGGTCCACCTTCCACCTCTCATCTGGAGCATACATAGCCTGCCTAGAATAAGCAGCCATGTCCTCAAACTTCTTAGCATAACTGGCCACAGTCATACTACCTTGTCTTAATTGTTGAAATTCAAATTCTTTCTGAGTCCTCAATGAGCTCGGAAAATACTTCTCCATGAAATTAACTTTGAACTGTTCCCAAACCTTAGGAACTTCCTGAATACCCATCAAAGCCGAAGCGCTCTCCCACCATCTATTAGCGGGACCCTTCAGTAAATGAGAAACGAACAACACCTTGTTCTCTTCGCTACATCGGACTATCAAGAAAATCCTCTCCATACCAGAAATCCATTCGTGAGCCTTCACGAGATCTAATCCACCATGAAATTCTAGGGGATTCATGCGGATAAAATCCCGGAATTTCCCACCTTCAGCTTCTGGAACAACTACCGTAGGATGCAAACCTCCATTCATTTGTTGCACCATTTGCTGCATGAATAGATTCTGTTGTTGTTGCATCTGCTGCATAAACTGAAACAGAGGAGCATTGCCATTGCCGCCCGGCGGATTCATCCCTTCAGGAGTGGTGCGGGGTCTACCACGAGTGTTTCTACGTCCTTCAGCCATGTTCCTAAAGGTCATACAAATAGGATTAAGTTGATCAGGCTCAATGCCATAAATATAACACTTAAGACCAATGGCAACACGACGTATATGAAATGGAAATAAATACTTATACTATTTCATGGCTAGGTCGAGGATACGGCCTGCTCTGATACCAACTGTAACACCCATACATAAAACTCATACATCAAAGCATAAATATTATATATAGATCCAAGTGTTTGGTACTGAAACACATAAGCTCCTAGTTAACACGTTGTATACAAATAAATGCCCTAAAGTACAAAGTACAAAAACCTAAGGCATATTATACAAAAGATGTTCAAATGATAAAAACTAAGAACTAGATCAACAATGACCCCAAAATACACTTCGCTACGGAAGCTAGCCATCAACAAGCAAGGAAAAGATCACACGACCTTATCCTTACCCTTCTCGGAACCTGAAGCACTTAAAATACATCAACAACGTGGGGTGAGATACATCAAATCTCAGTGAGTTCCCTATCTTATGGATTCTCACGGATTAACAAGGTTCAAACAATCCTAACTCAAGTCCGGGGAAAAGGGGAAAGGACTCTTGAGTTCACATTTCAATTCTCACACTATATGGAAACATGACATGAGTTTATTAACTCACAACATCACTAATCGATAACCATACAAAAACATCTCGTCTTCCCGCCCGCTTCTACGTCTAGAAGGCGACCCGAGTCATAAATCCTTGTAGTTACTTGGCATACGAATTAGATTTGGGATCATCGGCCTGTTAACCGTGAACCGTCACTTCTCATGGCCTGTTAACCATCACAAGTCTCTACCCATAGCATAGGCACCAATCGTACTACACGTAGGGAATCAAACCAACCAAGTAATTGTGTACCCATTTCAGAGGAGCTCGAGACCCGTGAAATTACACTCAAAATATTCTGGTTACGATTACATGATCACATACAACAATACGATTGTATTCGACAATCACAAGACTACACCGCCTTAAGGCCTCTCTTGCCTTTTCACAACCACAAAGGTTAACCACATGTTCCATACTAGTGTTTCACTCTCAACTAGGCCAATACTCGGCAAGGGTGTATCTTTCAACAACACATGCTCGAGCATCGCCATCTAGAGTTGTCTACAATTTCTAGTTCCTTACTAGATTCTCCTATAGTTCAAGTTTGAGGTTTCCTCACTCTTCCTATCTTATTTTCATATTAACATGCATTCCTATATTACAATCATGTTAAACAATATTAGGATAGGCAAGACATGTCATAATTGCATAGTAGAATAATATATAACAATTAAAACATAAAAATATCGCTTTTGGAACTTTCTCAATTATTTAATCGGTCGGTAAATTCGGCATATTTCATCCTCATTCCATAGAATATTTCCTCGTCTTTACATCGATATAAAGAATGATCGAATCCGATAAACGAGTCGAATGTTATGAATTTTCTCGTTTTGGAAGAAAACTCTAAGTCCCAGGTCGCGCTAAGTGCGCCCCTGTCCGCGCTAAGCACGCAACTCTCTGCCATCTGGGGTTGCAGGATTTCAACACCGCGCTGAGCGGGCTTCTGCGTGCTAAGCGCGCTCTGTGAAACTCAGAAAAATACCTGCTATAACAGTTCAAAAACCAGCTCCTCTAAACCCTCAATACTAGTTCCAACAACCCACTAGAGGCATATTAAACTTGTTTCTATCATAGTTTCATCATCAAACCTCACAACCCAAATTTTCAACAAAATCACAAATTCTTCATAAACCCTAAATTTCCAACCAAATTAAAACTATCAAAACTTCAAAATAATTAACAATATATGTTTCTACAAGTATATTGATCATTCATTTCGATTTATATCAAATTCCAACCGTTAAAACATCGATTTCCACATTCTAACCTAAAACTCATATTATCCAAAATCTCTAAACAATGGTACTAACTAGAACTCAACTTGGATAAAGGTTGAAAATGAGGAAGATGAGATGATTGGATGAAGTTTGGATCAATGGATGATGATTGTTCTTGGATTTTCTTCCAAAACCCTTTTCTCCTCTTTTTCTCCTTCCTTTCTCTTTTCTTCTTTCTTTCCTCTTCTTTTCCTTCTTTTCTCTTTCTTTCCTTTCTTACTATCTTTTTCTTTTTATAGGTTTGGAAAGTGGAAGCAAAATAAGTAACAAACTTAGTATTAGAAATAATACTACTAAATTTCCAAAAAGTAGCTAAAGTCCAAATTAGTAAAACACGGGGTATTACAATAATCCATGCAAGTTTGGCTAAAGCCCAATATAGGGACACGGTAGCTTAGGAGGAAAACATAATCAATGTCAATGAAAATAAAACTTGTTATAATCTGTAGTAAGAGAGGAAAACCTAATCAATGTAAACGAAAATAGAACTTGTTATAAATTAAACTTTTGACGAAAAATGTGTTAGGCCAGTATTATTCTTGCTTTTTTTGGCTTCTCTAATATTTTTAGGATAAACAATACATTCATTTATAAGTTATCGTGTGCCCCATCCAAGTCCAACAAACTCATTCTCCTAATCTCTTTGATTGCCAACAAAACAAGAAAAAACAATGAAATAACACGATTTTACAAAACAAAACAAACTTACAACATTTGTTTTTGAAGATGGTGTCTGTTTAAACTAGGCATATCGAAAGCTCCACAAGAGATAAATTTTTTTATCATAAATACTTTAATAAGAACTTGATCACGACTGCATCTCAACTACATAGATTCCTCGTTGAGATGTAGGGAAATAGAAGATAAAAGAGAACGAAATTGAATCCATCAAAGTATAAGTAAAACACAGGCAGATATTAAACATAATAAATTTATTATATTTTATTAAATTTTAAAAAATTGGTATGCATTTAAAACAAATCAATAGATAACCTAACCACTAATCAATAAACATATTCGATTAATATCATAACAATCTCCATTTAATATCAGTCATTGGTAAATCATAATCATCTATGTTACAAGATCCTACTTTAAGCCCAAACGCACTATTCAGCAGCCCAAATGGCTTAGGGATTTCTACCAATATTAATTATTTTTATTGGGTTACTTTTATTTTATTATCTTTGTATTGGGTTGTCGAAAGAGACTTAGGCCTAATTACTACAACAAACCCTAAGTATTTAAAAGCTTGTATTCAGAATTAGAAGGTCATGAAATGAGAAAAGTTTAGTTTTATGTTTTCTTCTTCCTTTGCAATATAGATTTAGAGTAGCTTAGTGTAGATTATATCATTGGTGCTTTCATTCTGCACTCATGGCTCCCCCAAAACCTCAAAACCCTTCATCCCGTGAAATAGTTGAAGAAGCTATTCAAACAACACAGTTGCTTCTCAATAATGCAATGCAAGAAAATCAGATTCAGTTGGATGAGCGATTAAATCTTGTTACTGCTGATTGGGAACAGTAAATTGGTCAACTTCACACTCGTATGGATAATGCATTGTGTTGCGGTGAAAATCGGATAACAAATTATTAATTTGCATCATTTTCTTTTACAACCGACTTTGATTTATCCAAAGGAAAGGTTCAAGATCATTAGAAAAACCTAAAGGGGAAAGATCTAAGGTTCGGAGGTTGGTTACGCCTAGGGAAGGTATTAGCACCCTAAACGTCCGTAGTACTCTACGGGAACCTCTTGTTAATGTTATCTTATGTTTGCTAAAGGTTCTATGCTAAAGTTTTGAAACCCTAGGGGTTAGTATCTAAGTATACTCGATAAAGCATCGCACTTTACGCCTACGTATCCTCGGGAATAGAATCAGAGTATGCATAGTTCTACTTCTACTGAATGATTGACTGTGGTCAACATTCAGAGGGGAAATGAGTACAAGCTCATTGTAGAGTTTAAGAACTCTCTAGATCTAGTTGAAATGGACCTATGTTGAAGTTTAGTCAATAGGGGAAATGATAAATTCATTATGATGAATATCACTAAGAGTTGAAGAACTCTTCCTAAAGCTAGTTATGATTTCTATGGCTCTGATGAGGCCAAGAAATGAAGTTTCCTTCCTAAGAGGTTACTTAGGTTAAGATGGGGTCATGACTTATGAGTCAACATATTCACCTTCCTTTGGAATAGGGGGAAAACAGTTGATAAGATAATAGATAAAAGATAGGACATTGATATAATGTGAGATAAAACATAAGCATGAGGATGGAAATATGTTTCATGATAAAGTATTGGATAAGATGAACATGATTATAAGAACACATCAATATGCTTCAATCTTTAGGAAGACAAACATAGAGAACTGATATAAAAGAACACAATCAGTATGCTTCAATCTTTAGGAAGACAAACATAGAGAATGATAATATTCATATTTAAAGTCAAGCATATGGCCAATCAACATGGATATATTATCTTAAGAATTAAACAAGTCAAAGATGCTTTAAAAAAGATATTAATAATTAAACCGACAATTGGTAATTAATTGACAAGGCAATTAAAATTAACAATTAACACATAAGGTAATTAAAAATTAACTATACATGGATAATTAATCATTTAGAAATTAACTATTAACCAAAACTCATAATCAAAACACAAATGGATAATTTAAGAGTTAATTAAATAAATAAGCTAATTAAATAAAAACTAGCTAAACTAAATTAACTAAAACTAATTTTAAATAGAACTAAAACTTAAGACTATTAACTAAAATAACTAACTCTAATTAACTAATCCTATACTAATTCTAATAGGAACTAAAGTGACTAATTCTAACTAAAATTCAAATGAAACGAAAATCTCATTAAGAAGCTAATGCTCAAATTCTAATAAAGAAAATAACCCAAGCTAAAATTAAACATTAAGAGCAAAGTTATTAAGAGCAAAATTGAATATGAATATCAAATTAAAAACTAAAAAAAGGTAAAAAACTAAAAAAGGACTAAACACGATTCACAAGGGTGTAACAGTACTGGGAGGTGCAATCAGAATATGTGTGTGGGATTATGGTTTTGTTTAAGGTAGGCCGGGTCGGGTCACCCCAGGTCTAAACCCTGTTCGCTTTAAAATCAAGAATAAGGGTTAGAGAACCCTAAAACCATACCTGATCTTTTCTCCCTTTTCGTCTCTCTCGGTCGATCTCTCCCTTCTTCGTGGACGAACGATCTCCCTCCGTCTATGCACTTAGTCGCTCTGATTCTGGTTCGTGATGCTCTCTCTCGCCTCCGCGCGTCTCTCAGATCGTGGCGTTTCTTTGTTTTCGCAGAGGGTTCATTTAAGGTTCGTTCGATTTACTCACCCTCCCCGTCTCATTCATGGTTCTGAGTTTTGGTTTAGGATAGGTTTGGTGTTGCGATTTGGGGTTGAAGATTAAAGGATTGTTTGGATTGGGGTTCGCGAATGGTTGATGAGGGTCGTGAGGTTCCGACGAGAGGGTTTTCGAAATTGGATTGAGGTTTTCTAACGGCGGTGATGTTTCGGTTGGGTGAGGTTGAAGGGATGAAAGATTAAAGGAGGGATTGAAGGTTATGCTAATGAAGTCTATTGGAAATTTGAAGTGGTGATGAAGGCAAGATTTTTGTCGTGAGTGAGCTATGAGTTAGTTTGGTTTGTGGTTAATGAGTGTTGGGGAAGAAACAAACAGAGGGAGTGAATGCTCTTGTGTCGAGAGAGATTCCGGTGAGGAAGTGAGTGGTTCATGTTGTGGTGGCGTGGCTCGAGTGGAATTTGTAACAGGAAGAAATCGTCAGCAACCTGAAAACAGAGGTACGTTTGAATTTGTTTGTGGTTTTCTTTGATGTTAGAACTTTGTTCTTTTGGTTTGATGTGAACTTTTCTGTTGTTTTTTTTTTGTTGTGAAACTTGGTTTTTTGATTTGTAAACTAGTTTTTGGAAACTGGTTTAGGTTGAACAGAGGTTTTTGGTTGTGAAAATTTCGCCCTGTGCTGGTTTGGTTTTACAAGTTTTGTGTTGCTTGGTTTTACAGGTTTTGTGTTGCTTGGTTTTACAGGTTTAGTGTTGCTTGGTTTTACAGGTTTTTGTGTTGCTTGGTTTTACAGGTTTTGTGTTTCTCCTCCCTCCTCTGTTCTCGTCTTCCTCTTATACAGGTTCTTTTTGAAATTTCTTACCGTTCGTGCAGGTTTACGTTGGAGGAAAGGAAGAAAGTTCGTACAGTTGAGCAGAGTAACAGCATGTGTTATTGCTGTTACTTTTGGCGTGGGGAACTGGTGTAATTCAATGTAACAGACCGAAAGTATTTGTTAAAGAGATATTATATTATGTTAGACTTGTATGTGAAGACTTGTATGTGAACACGTGATCAGATGGGAGAGAAGCCACCCTTTTACTTTGTAATGAACCATAAATAAATAAGAGTAACAAGTTGTAATTTGCTTTAAAGATGATTAAAAAGATATAATTAAAAATTAAAGGTAATTGAAAAGATATAAACTAAAATAATTTCAATATTAAATTAAAAACAAAAGAAAATGAAATTAATAAACATTAAATTAATGGACTTTAATTAAAATGTGAACTAAATTAAGAATAATTAAGTTATAATTAAACTAAAAAAGTAAACTTTAGTTAAATTCTAAATAAAATTTAAAATAAGGCAAATTCTAAAAATGAAATTATAAAGTGGCTAAAAACGAAAGATCGCTGATAAAAAACAAGATATGATAATGATAAGACAAATCTGAGGGTAAAATTTGGGGTGCAACAGGTGCCCCTATTTAAATATCTCCACCGGATGACATGAGAGATGAAGATCCACATGGAATCAGAGGTGAAGGATATTTAAATATAGATAACCGAAAATTTTGCCCTCAGATGCGCAGACGTGCAATGCTACAAACATGATGCCAAGAAGATGCAAAGATGCAAATGCAACGAGACACCACAGGACAAACAGGAAGCAAAAGATGAGCTTCACTGGGGAAGGACGAAGGTTAGTATCCACGAGGAAAAAACTCACTAGGGATACAGGTTAACCAACGAAAGAGACTTACTGGGGAGACTCCAAAGAAACACTGGGGAAAAGACCACAGACAATCTCCGCTGGGAAAAACCGGGGAGAAGGACTACTGGGGACAAAACAAACCCACACTCTTCCTGGGCACGAAACCAGAAAGAAAAACCTGATCACTAGGGATCAGCTTAAAAAGATAGACAACCAAGCAAAGACTTCCTGGGGATTCCTTGATTGAAGAGTTCAAAATGGGATCTTCAAGAAAAGCCAGGACGACAGAGACAAACCCTGCGCACCAGACAAGAGTCTTATAAGGTTGAGGAAGTTGTTCCAAGAAGTTTAGTTTAAAGCAAGTTTTCAAAAGAATCCAAGATAAGGGTTCTATGTCCGACACAATTCGAACAAGAACGGTTTTAAGACCAGAAGACAATGCTTGACGCGATTCAAACAAAGTCTAGGTTCAAGTCTGACACGATTCAAACGAGAACAGCTTTAAAATAAAAGGACGATGCTTAACTCGATTCAAACAAAGTCTAAGTTCAAGTCTGACGCGATTCAAACGAGAACAGGTTTTAAAACAAATAGACGATGCTTGACACGATTCAAACAAAGTCTAAGTTCAAGTCTGACATGATTCAAACAAGAACAAGTTGTGAAAATCTTTAACGTTAAACTTCTCGGGGAGCAGTAAAAAGGTTTAAAGATTCCAATCTGGCGCACAAAGGTTAAGACCGAACAAGCACGACACAAAGCAAATCGGGAATGTCTCTACTTCACTGGGGAAATAAAGACAGGCACAAACAAAAGACCACAAGCAAAACAAAGCACAAGGATGAAAAGATGCTAGGGTATGATGCATATGCCTAGCTACATGTTAGAAACGGCGCGAACGACGCAAAACAGGAAAGAAGAAAGGATAACACAAGCCAACACCCTGAAACCCAAACATCCAGGATAATCGAGCAATCTTCTTTCACTGGAGACGGCAGATCCATGCCAAAAAACAGTACTGTTAATTCTTCCTGTACCAACTTGATTCCAAAACGTCTTAATTCCAGAGTAAAACTTAGTTCGTCTTTGTGTTTTCTTAGAAATTTTCCGCTTCCAAGAACCAGATGAAAATGACGAAGTTATTGTACTCAAAGACCAATAACAACTCTGGTGACTAAGAATTCTATCGTCTAACAGCTGACTTCTCTGGGGACTCTTGCATAAAGAGCTGGGGTTTAAATGGGAACATGGTTAATGAGTCAAGAATAGACTCTGGTACTCAAATAAGAGTTGGTTGAGATAACACATATTCTGCTTCATGAAGGAAAACCGGTAGGAGCCAGAAAGGTAACCTCATTGGAGATAGAACCAAGAAATGGACTCCAATGAAGGTATTTAGAATGATTGATCATCAAGGCTAAACGCAACTAGATGACATTCTAGAAAGGATCCGCAATGAAGGTTGAACCGAAAAACGGTCTACACTGGGAAAAGATATCCAAAGTGTAGAGCAATGCTATCTTTCCTTAGGAATTTCTCACGCTAAAAGAGGGACAGTGGCATGGATGTAGATGATCCAGAGGCTTGCCGCTTACAGCGATTAGATAAAGGGAAAGGAGTTGTTGATGTTTGTGTACTGTGAACGTGGCACAGCTTTGATGCTAAAAGGTTGATTGGATCAACCAGTGGTTTTCTTATACAAAGCCTAAGAGGAGGCTAATATGTGTCTCGTACAAAGCCCGAGAGAGAGGCTAAAAGGTTTTGACTCGACGATGGAGTCTTTTGGTATCTCGTATAAAGCCCGAGATGGAGGCTATTTGACTCAACAAGAGAGTTTTTGTATCTCGTATAAAGCCCGAGATGGAGGCGAAAGGGGTGATCGACTCAACGAGGGAGTCTTTTGGTATCTCGTATGAAGCCCGAGAGAGAGGCGAAAAGGTTGTTTTGACTCCACTGGGGAGAATTTTGGTATCTCGTACGAAGCCCGAGATGGAGGCTATTGTAATTGTTTCAGTTGAGTGACAGATCCAATATACTGATTTTAAAATAGAAAATCAGTTCTTATATGAGCAACATTGTACTCAGGGATTTGATTTGAGGATCAGGGATATTTCCTTCTCTTTGAGGAAACAGGAAATCCAAAGGGTATTAAGACTGTCCGAGTCTGCGGGTTTTCTTCCTATTTAACGAAGGGTGCTTGAGAATGTCTTTGAGACTCAAGGAAGTTAGACTGTCTGTGTCTAGAGTTTTATCTTTTGTACTATGCTGTGAGAAACAGTAGTAGACTCTATGAAAGGACTGTTCTATGAAGATTACTATGTTCTGTTCCTATACCTCTAGGAGGTCGTCGGGACAATTTGTACGAAGCCCAAGAGGAGGCTGGAAACTTTTAAGAAGCCGACGGGTCCTTGTACGAAGCCCAAGAGGAGGCTATCATTCCCGGAGGAAGAGATCATTATACGAAGCCTAAGAGGAGGCTGTGGATACTTCTAAGAAGCCGTAGTGTCCTTGAATAATGCCCAAGAGGAGGCTGATGCTTTTAAGAAGCCCGTGGGTCTATCACCTCCTTTCCATTAGGAGAGATAACTCTTTTAAAGATAAAAACCACTGGTAAATGTGTGAGGTTTACTATCCAGCTACTTTTAGCTTTTAAAGAGGGTCCCTTAGTTAAGGTCCAAGATTATGACCGTAGTGGGTACCCAAACCCCGAGACATTCAAGGCAAACTATCCACAAGGAATAGATCAAGTCAGGAAAGTTCGAGAATTGGGAAGAAACTCAAAGATGCCATTCACGGAGAATACATTCATCTTGGGGAGTAGAGTTTCTTGACGATTCCTAAGGAGGACAGCCGAAGAGAAGACTGTATCTGGTGCTCCTATTGGGGATCTAGGTGTCTATTTCTACGAATAAATGAAACGGCGTCACCTAGTTCTAGACGTAGTTGCCGGGGAAACTTGAAATATCTATACTATTATTACACAGTAGATATGACTTTATGAAAGGAGACTTACAGTGAGCAGCCCCACAATACAGTTTATAATATGAAAGCAGTAAATGAAAGCGATAACCACTTACTCGGTTGTAGTGCTTCCATGCTGTTTGGTTAGTTGTTCAACAAAGAAAGATTGAAAACAACAGTATATTCAAAATCAAAGGAGAAAGTGCTTTGAAAAAGAAAGATTTGGGGCTTACAGCTCAAGGAGAGGCCCAGGGTTTTATCAGTGAGCGCACTGTTTGACTTTGTACAGAGGGACTTATACAAGTGACTGGGGCCCAAAATGGTTTTCTGTATAAAGGGATGGGTCTTACACTCTCTCAAGAGGCCCAAAAAAGGTTTAAAGAAAAGAGTGGGGCTTATAACACGAGGGTAGGCCCAGATGATTTTTCGTTTAAAAATGGCGATCGCGCCGAGGTTTTCTTTTAACGCAGAGGGACTTATACAATAAGTGAGGCCCAAATTGTTTTGGTTAAAAGGGGGATTGGGTCTTACACTCTAATAGAGGCCCAAAGTGTTTTGAATGGGTCTTATAGCTCAAGGAGAGGCCCAGATGATTTTTATTTTTAAACGGGCGACGATCGCGCCGTTTACTTGTACAGAGGGACTTATCAATGGATGAGGCCCAAAAAGTTTTTGTACAAGGGGGGATGGGTCTTACACTCTCTCAAGAGGCCCAAAGAGGTTTGAAAATGATTTATGAGGGTTGAATTAATCCAAAACCCTAATTTGTTTTCAAAATGTATTTAATTGAATAAAAATTCAATTAAAATGATCAAAAATTGTTTAACACATGGAAAACAAATTGTTATCTTGGATTAATGCTTCAAAAATTAAGTATTGACCTACAAAATAATTAGAAAGCATTAAAAGTTGCAAAATCAATGTAGAAAAAATATTTAAAATGCCAAAAACAATCAAAATATTAATTCTTTGCAAAAATATCAATTATATGAAATAAATAATATTTTTGGGATTTTTTGATAAACTAAAATATTTTAACATTTTTGTGAATTATCAAAAAAAAGAATCAACTCAAAATCATTAAAACTCAGAGAGAAATTAATTTTTGAATCAATTAAACAAAATCACAAAATTCAAATATTTGAATTTCTGAAAATGGCGCCAAGAACAACACCAAGAACACGCGCGTTTTTCAGTTTGCCCAGATTTGCATTTTCTATCCAATCTCCATGAATACGTAATCATATCATGCAATCTACATATCATTATGCTCGTTTCAACCTCACGATCATGTCTATGTACTTTAATTTCATTTAAATTAAACATACAACAAGAAATCACGAAGAAACCTCAAGAACCCTAATTTCTGCATGAAGGCTAGGATTTTTGATACACGATTCAAACAATGCAATTAATTGAGGGAAAACATTCCATGCATGATTATGAACATATGGCCAAATTATTGTGCGAGGAAATATGCATAGATTGAGAGATGAACAAGCATGTGCTTACCTCCAAGCCGTGACAGCAAGTGCAAAGTGATTTTTGATTTGGAGGTGTTACAGATGAGTGGTGATGATCTGAACAGCTTCCCTACACCCTATGGATTGTGTTTGGATGGTTGGACTTGATTGAAATTGGCTGGATCACTTTGTGGTACCTCAGCTGCAACTTGGTTAAAACCTTGAGCAACCAGCTGGTGATTTCATGAAATTGATGTTTCAGAAGTAATGTGAGTGTTTGATCAGCTCATATGTGATGTATGTGAGGTGTGTGAGTGATTGGTTTGTGCAGAATTGCTCTCAAACTCAAAACCCGATAGCTACCTTGCTAAGAAAGGCATTTTTTCCAAGAGAAAGAGATTTTGAAGAAAGCATCTGTTAGATGGCTTTGGTGTACTTAAACTGACCACAATTGAGCTCTATTTATAGTAGAGCAAGTTTGTTTTACAAGGAATAGTGCATGGCAGCTGGTAAGTAGGTTTCCTCAATGTTGGCCAATGGAAATGAAAGTCTCCTCTAGCCATTGACTAGAGGTTAGGACACAGAACTTTGGTCCCCTTGGTCTTGGATAAGTCTTGACTGATTTTAGATGAGAATGGCTCAGTCCATGCCACCTTGATGGTTCCATTGAATGCCTCATTCCAAATTTGAAGTCTTGTCCCTATTTTGGCCATTCTAGGTTCAACATGCTATTTCTTGTTCCATGGACTTTGGAGGCTTGGCTCAGTGATTGTCCCCTTTAGATTCAATCCTCTGAGGTGTCCAAGTGGATTGGAGCAATTGAATTTGGCTGATTTTGGCAAATCGACCAAAGTTGCAAATTCTGCCTTGCCTTGACAGATTTCAGCAAGGCAACTTGGCAATGTTGTATCTCATGGTGTAGGTTGAATTTGGCAATGTTCTTGGCCATTTTGGAAAGATCTTACATGATACAACAACTGTTTGAACAAGTTTGGTTTTGATCTCTTTTGATTCCAAGTGAAAAATCCCCCTACATTTGGCAAAAAGTGAGGCAGAATCTGACTTAGTGAAAATTTCACTAAGTGTTGGAAAAAGTGACATTTTCATTTTTCAGCCACTTTGATCACTCCATAACTCAAAATCCTTAATGAATTGGAATGACTTGTAGTTGAAGTTTTTGTAGGTGATAATGAGGGCTACAAATCCATCTTTGGATGAGAAAAAATGGCCTTGTGGTTTAGGAGTTATGGTCCTCCAAAGTTGGTACCTTTGCCACTTTATTTTTAACTTAGAAAATTTTCTAAGTTTTATGGTTACCCCTTTTACAAGTTATCTCACTTTTCTTGATTTTTCTTGATGAATGATGATTCAAATCATACATTAACATCATTTTAGGGTTAAAAATCCATTTTGGTGAAAAATCTCAAAAAGTCAAAGTTGACTTTTGTGCACAGTTGACTTTTTATCAGATGAATTCCAAACTGTGCAATTCTTCAGGAAATCATGTCTTTGACCTAAATCAAACTTGATGGGCATGTTCCATGGGTGTCATAGGGTATATTCAATCATGTATTAGGGTTTGGGAGCATGTCCTGGTCAAAAGTCAAAGTTACAGTTGACTTTTCCCTTAAAACCCTAATTGTTGTGCAGATGAAATTGAGACTTGTTGCTCAAACTTCTTGGATCAATCCATTGTTCCAAATGGATCAATATGGTATATTAGAGACCCTCAAATCATCTCTTGAGGTCTTGGCTGTAACGCCCTGTATAATATTCATCTAGAATAATCCCATACAAGTGTTTTTATTTGGTACTGACACATCAAAAGTGCCTAATGACATAATTCACATACTTGTCCATTTCTAAAACATAATACAACTATGGCACAAGCTATGGAAATTAGCCAAAAATAAAATAAAACTAAGATCAATATACAATATTCCTCACTGTACAAGAACAATAAAATACACAGCGGAATAAGCTTAACTAAGCTTCTCTTGAAACATCCAAGCATAGCTCCACTTGTAAATCAACCTGCAATCCGAACCTGAAATATAGCAACTATAGTGGGGTGAGATACATCAAATCTCTGTGAGTTCCCTATCTTAAAGTCCTCTCGGCTTTACAAGGTTCTAACGATCCTAATTCAAGTCCGGGGGAAGGGAAAGGACTCTTGAGTTCACAATTTAATTCTCACACTATATGGAAGCATGCCATGAGTTTATCAACCCACAAGTATCACTAATCGATAACCACGCCAAGGTATCCCCTATTCCCGACCTCTTCTACGTCTAGAGTCGATCCGGGTCATGGATCCTTGCAATCTACTTGACATACGAATGGATTCGGGTTCTACGGGCCTTATACCGTTATGAACCGTCACTTCTCACGGGCTTTATACCGTCACAAGCCTACGCTCCATGGGCGTCATTCGTACAGCACGGGGAATCAAACCTGCCAAGTAGTTGTGCATCTGTTTCAGAGGAGCTCGAGACCCATGAAACGCACTCACAAGATAAACCGGTTACGATTACATGATCAGATACAACAAAATGATTGTATTCGACAATCACAAGGCTATAATGCCTTACATCTATTCTGCAATAACCACCAATTATATCCTGGTCTTAGGTTCACCCTTAATCTTTACTTAGTTAAAATTCCTGACATAATCCGATTCCAGCTTGACTCCACAGACCAAATTCTTAATTCCACGAATGATCAAACTTCACATTCTTATTCATACTCTTATTCCAATATTGGGTTAGCTTTCAACTTGCGTTTTCTCAGTTCATCTGTTGTTTCTTACTAAAACACTTGGTCGCATCTTACTACGAAAGGAATGTACCATTCTACATTCCTCTACTGAGTCACAAACAAAATCATAACACCTTATCTTGGTTTAGAACAACCACCACTCATCACCTCTTTGCAATGTAGATCAGTGATTCCTTAACTTCATACAATTTTCGACAACTATTCTCCCGTAAATCTTTCAACATTCAGAACCACTTCACCATTAATCAAACGACTCAATTACCAATTCCATCTAGCCTGATGTTATACACTATACTCATTCAATCTGATATTTCATCTCTTTCGTATCACACCAAAGGGCAACACACGTAGAACAAAATCTTCTTACTTCCATCCGTGCATTGAACATCTGGTATTGTTTGGACACTAACAGTTGTCAAGTAGACAGGAATGTCATTTCTATCCTTACAAGTAACAATCATTATAATCCCCAGTAGTCTGACTAAGCTCTTTCACCTGTAACCTCCCACTGCGCAACCCAAATTCTATCAGTAGAACACCATGGTTTCTCAATCACTATCAAGTAGCTAACAGTCCACGGAGAACACACTTATCCACTGGGATCCTTAATAATCAACGGTACAAAACTTACTGACGTCCTATAGTAGAACAATTTCTTTACCAATACACAATATCTTAACATCCGTCCCACACTCTCTAGACGATAAAGATGCAAGAGTTACACTGTTACCACCATAACATGTACGTCTCCAAATCCATTCTAATCTCAACTAATAATTCATCCAAAATAGCTTAACAATCTCTGGTTCCGATTACTACTTTCCAAAACGATTCTCTTCACGGTTTCTAACTTACTTTAGGTTCCTTGCTGACACGAGATCTCAACCTATAACACGTAACAACATCACGATACTCCAATCATACGCGAGTCACCACTTATCGACTTAACCTGTCCAAAGCACAATTGTGAGTTTCCATATTACTCACCAATTCGCGTACAACACTCCACATACACACACTTCTCGGTTGAATCAACTCTTCTCATTCGTTCCATTTCATAAACGATTCCAAGTTACATACTTAACTTCGGAACGTCCAATTCTTACTAGTACTTAGGAAGATAACCTACAAATTCCTTCTCTGGTTAGAACACAACTGCACACAACTGATACCACTTTCACGGGGTCTAAATCCAAAACTATGAACTCACGGAAATTAACAGTTACCAACTTTGACCAACCGTTCGTTCCTTACTAACACCATAAACTAAATTACCGAAAAGGTCTTTTCGAGATCAACACTTCGAGAGTATCTTCCAACTTTGCCCTCAAGACTTTCAACAGTAGTACACTTAAGACTTTCTCCTACTCAACACAATTTACAAGATTATTTCTCCAAAAGTCAAACTCCCTCGTCGTCTAAACAAATGACTAATTACGCAACACCTTCCAGAAGTTCCAATTTCAAAACACAATTCCTCTTTTATTTACTTATAGTCCTGTTTTCCATTCACACAACGCTCTCCAATCGGAGCAACATAAGGTAACAAAACACAGATGATGGTTCTCAAGAGATTTCATAACTTACCCAAACCATCCATCCGATTTGTTCTAAGCTGAAATATCATTCTCAACTCGTGGCTCTTTAACTTGTGTATCATTCACTAACCATGATTCACTCAAGATAAAACCGACAAAGTCGATGACACACTCCAACCAAGTGACAAGGCAAAATTCCAAATTCTGTCGTGGTCACACGAAAAATATTCGGCGAGATAGTTTATTATCTACTCATACAACTACACTCGACGAAAGCCAATGGTGACGACATTCTAAGGTTTAAGCCACAACTCATACTTGATTCGTCCATAAGCAAAACCCAACACACAACCATTGTACGATACCACAAAAGCGATGGACATCTCATATCAAGCATACCACCTTGCCCTCTCACTTGTAATTCCTTGGAGAAATTGAAACAACAAAGTTCTTAGTTCAACAAAAGGTAGATCCCGAATATTCTGATTATTCACAAATACAGAAGTTTCTCCACACCTGCAAATAAATCGGGGCAATGCATCCTCTTGAAGAACCTTTCCATCACTACGTACACATTAACCGGGGTTTCTCGTCCTTCACTGTCTATTGGAAATTCTACTTACCAAATCACTTAATGGAAGATTCGCAACCGACAATTCTCATCAACTATTTACAAAACCATTCTGGTATAAATCGTTCCATGATTTACACTTAGTCCATAATAAATCTTGGTTTGCTTCACGTTGTTTACAGCACACTTACTTCCTAAAATACAATATTCAATGTTCCACAAAGTACGTCCCTTCATACTTGTCTCAAGAATAAGAATCCATCACGTACACTTGTGACCAAGGTGCTACCACTACGCTCGTTCTTAATACCAAGGTGTAACTTCCTCATAATCATACTGTTAATACTGTTTATTCCACATAATTGAATAAAATCCGCCTCATAAACAATATTTTCACTTTCCACAGCATAGAACACTTTCATAGCTTCATATCGATATAAAGAACGCTTAAACCGGACACCCGAGTATAAAGATATGAATTTTTTTCCCTAAAAAGTATAAAATTTCAACTCCCAGGTCGCGCTGAGCGCACCCCCTTGCCCGCTGAGCGCGCAAGCTTCTGCCTGGTGGAGTTGCAGGAATTCAACACTGCGCTGAGCGGGCTCCTGCGCGGTGAGCGCGTACTGCGATTTTCAGAAAAATAAATCTTTTGATTCTTAACCAAATCTAACCAAACTTCATGACAATTAACAACAGAGGATTCTGCACGTATTTCGATCATGCTACCCAATTTATCTCATGCTCTCTGCCCGACGCATACTTGTTTCACTTGAAGCATGTAAACACATCCTTGTGTCCTTTCACGCACTTCTATACTACCTTAGATTTCCATAAGGCCGAACGTCCTTAGTTCTCACTTCCGGACCTTACGTCACACGTTCCACAAAACAACTTTCTTTTCCACGGAATGAGATTACTTGAAATCCTTATCCATATCAGTGGTCAATCCAGCTCTACTAGTAACTTTACATATTCCTTGATACCTTAACCAATCGTCCAATAGAGATCCTTAACTTTCGGACTCCATCCATTCCAAGGGATTGCTTGAGCAACACTCCACTCCTTAATTCCATGCTACCCAAGCATAACTTGTACTAAACCTTTAACTGAGCTGACCAAAACTCCTCACTACTAACTCTTGGCTTGAGCATACTCTCACAGCACAAGTTCCGACAACACTACGGAGTCCTCGTGGTCGCTCAACCATGATTCTACTTATCACATACATAGTATTAGGTTGATCAGGCCCAATACTACATAGTATGATATTAAGTTTCATGATGGCAAGACACACTTAAGAGGCAGGAATAGATTTACTTATGATGTTTCAAGGCTAGGTCGAGGACACGACCTGCTCTGATACCAACTGTAACGCCCTGTATAATATTCATCTAGAATAATACCATACAAGTGTTTTTATTTGGTACTGACACATCAAAAGTGCCTAATGACATAATTCACATACTTGTCCATTTCTAAAACATAATACAACTATGGCACAAGCTATGGAAATTAGCCAAAAATAAAATAAAACTAAGATCAATATACAATATTCCTCATTGTACAAGAACAATAAAATACACAGCGGAATAAGCTTAACTAAGCTTCTCTTGAAACATCCAAGCATAGCTCCACTTGTAAATCAACCTGCAATCCGAACCTGAAATATAGCAACTATAGTGGGGTGAGATACATCAAATCTCAGTGAGTTCCCTATCTTAAAGTCCTCTCGGCTTTACAAGGTTCTAACGATCCTAACTCAAGTCCGGGGGAAGGGAAAGGACTCTTGAGTTCACAATTTAATTCTCACACTATATGGAAGCATGCCATGAGTTTATCAACCCACAAGTATCACTAATCGATAACCACGCCAAGGTATCCCCTATTCCCGGCCTCTTCTACGTCTAGAGTCGATCCGGGTCATGGATCCTTGCAATCTACTTGACATACGAATGGATTCGGGTTCTACGGGCCTTATACCGTTATGAACCGTCACTTCTCACGGGCCTTATACCGTCACAAGCCTACGCTCCATGGGCACCATTCGTACAGCACGGGGAATCAAACCTGCCAAGTAGTTGTGCATCTGTTTCAGAGGAGCTCGAGACCCATGAAACGCACTCACAAGATAAACCGGTTACGATTACATGATCAGATACAACAAAACGATTGTATTCGACAATCACAAGGCTATAATGCCTTAAACAAAGAACACAAGGTTCACACACATGTTCCATACTAGTGTCTCACTCTCCTCTAGACCATTACTCAGCAAAGATACACATCTACATCGAATGCACGAGCATCGCCATCTAGATTATTCATCAATCCTAGTCGCACCCTAGAATCATATCACTATGTCATGGGGTACGTTTGCTCACTCTTCCTAATTCATTTTAACATGCATATTCTTTCATTCACAATTCACAATTAGATAAACATGGTAAAAGCACAAATATTACAAGTAACACATATAATAGCATAACACATAAAACACCCCTTTCGGGTTCCCTCCAATTCATTAAATCGGGTATCAAAGCCATTATTTTTCACTTTCATAGCGTAGGATATTTCCATAGCTTTATAACGACTATTACCATGCCTCGATCGGAGTTACGATCCAAAAGATATGGATTCAGACATATCACATATCATGGTTTCCATCATTTCCACTTAAATATAAAATCCCACATCATACCCAATATTTTCACTTTTTTCGGATAGAGGGTCGTCATAGCTTTCTAATGACACCAAGAACGTCCCGATCCGAGTTACCGATCAAAAGTTATGAAGGAAACAAAACTGCACCAACTGTCCCATTCGCTAGGCGAACACCCAGCGAGCATTCGCTCCAGCCTTCGCTAGGCGAAGCCCCTGGCGAATGAACAAACAGAACCAAAACAGACATAAAGTTCGCTTCGCGAACTCTCTAGCGAACCTTCGCCTCGCCCTTCGCTTCGCGAACAACTCAGCGAAGCAAGTCAGAACCAAACAGAACTGAAAACACACAAAGTTCGCTAGGCGAACATCTCTGGCGAACATTCGCTGACCTTCGCTGGCGGGTTCGCTAGGCGAACCCTCGAAAATCCGTTCGCTGCGCTTCGCCCCAGGTTCGCTAGGCGAACCATGCGAAACCCAGAAATCTCAGTAGCGTCACAGCTGGGCCTTTGGGGTCCAAAACCCACTCCAAACACCACCCAATTATGCACAAACAAGCATAATTAGATGATTCTACACACGTATTGATCATACAACACAGTTTATAACTCATTTTATCCGTTAGATTCCATTGATTTATCCGATTAATCATTTTCTCTCAAATCTAACCTAAGTTCAAATCATTGATTTCTAGAACTTAGAGTTTCTATCTAGAACCCACCTGAAATCCGAAGAGGAGTTTGACGAAGATGATGAATCGATGATCCAAGCTTTTCCTTCTTTTCCATTTTCCTCTTCTCCTTCTCTTCCTTCCTTCTTCTTACTATTTTCTTCTCCCTTTCTATCTTTTTTCTTTTCTTTCTCTTTTCATATATATATATATATATATAATACTAATATTATATAATATAAATCCAACCGGGCAAAATATCTCCAATTGATATTTTGTCGTCTCAACCCAATTGATCAATTATCAAAGTTACCAAAATTACTTTCTTGAATTAGTAAATTATTAATCCGTCTCTTTAATAAATAATTGATCTCTTCAAAATTCATTAGTTGCTCTATTGACCCCAAATGTCAAAACTTAAAGTACTGAGAGGATTCCATTAATCCAATTATCCAAAGATAGAGCACGTAGATACTCATCTGATATCCAATTGAGCATTTAAATAATACGGGGTATTACATTGGCTCATGGTTTGTCCCAAAAGTCAACTTAGGGGTGAATTAGGTCAAGAAACCCTAATTCCTGATTTTTGATGTGTGCATCCCCTGAGGCAAAATTGACTTGATGCATGGGTTCATGAGGTTCCATGAAGTATATTAGGTTATGTTTTGGATCATTGCCTTGTGCCCAGATGAAAATTTCCATCTGGAGGCCCTGGTCGACAAAAACCCTAATTTGGTGACACTGTCGATCTTGAGACTTGATCCACCTAGAAGGGAGCAGCCTTGTGCTTAATCCTTGAAGTGGGAGTCCTTTTTGATCCATTGTGGATGTTTAAGAGATTAGACAAGTTGAAGATCATGTCATTTCTTGATTGATCCTTTGTCTAAGCACTTAGAGAGGGCTTGAAACCCTAATTTTGATTGTAGTGGATGCTCACCCATCTTTGGGGAGACTAATGAAGCATAAAGGTACATCCATATTGTGATGATGATTTTCACAATGATGGGAAATCTAAGTGGTCAAAATTTGGGGTATTACAGTATATATTCATTTCTTCATATATTTTTTAGACGTCTCTTGTGGCATTTTACACCCAATTGATCAAATATTATTCTTGTTGAATGTCATATATGACTTAATTTTGATCACTTTTTAGACAACTCTTTAATTGTATTTCAATTGAATTAATTCATGAAATTGTGTGAATCTTCAATATGATTGTGTATACCTTTAGATTTCTTGATTTGTGCATTATTTTGTAGGAATTAGGCTTGATCATAGTGGAAAAAGACACAAAAGAATGGATAAGAAATCCAAAGAAAAGATTTTGATCCCAAGGGTCATTGTGCGAGCTGTCAGCGAAAGCAAGGCGAGCTCGCAGTGCGAGAATAAGCATGAATTTAAAGCGAGCTAGAAAAAATTATGGCAGTAGCTTTTGGCCTCAGTGGATGTAGTGCGAGGACTGGGCAAGATAGCTTGCAGTGCGAGCTCAGATATTTCTTTAGGGCGGTTTAACTGTTTCAGAGGCACTTGGAGTACCTAAAAAGAGAGCTCGTTGTGCGAGCTAGTGCAGAAAGTTGGAGATATTTATGTACTTTTATTACTTTATTGGGATTCATTCTTTAAAAATCTTAGAAAATCTTAGACCAAATATTTTCCCTTGACTCGCATGCATTGTTAGTATAGTTCAAGGCCTCTTCATGCGGGGAATCGGTGCGAAATGATGATATCAAGAAGAAAAATGGACAAGATTGTCGTTGTCATGGACTACAGGTCAATGAATCAGAAAAGTCAAGCTTTAGGAGTCTGACAGTCCAACTGTTGGAGGCCTGACGACCGTCAGCCACTTCACCCTGCCTGACGGATAGACCGTAATCCAACTGACGAGCGTCAACATCAGTAGAGTGCGCATAGTCTTCCATTTTTTCTTATTTTTCTCCCACTTTTTGGAAAATTCTGCATCATATGTTGCACGACTATGAAACAGTTTTACCGCTTTTGGTTTATCACATGCTGGAGCATATAGAGGAGGAGAAATAATATATTGTTCCGAGATGAATTTTGTAACATTGACGAGATAGTTAACGAAATAATTGTTTACTCGTGGAATTGGTTGATTCTAGGAAGAAAGGATAGTAAGAAATGTAGTTTGTACGAATGGTACAAATTCCCTTTCGATTTTTTGTAATGGATTTTTTGTTTCAGTTATTTGTAGTTCGTTGGTTGAGAGATTTCCTTAATCTCTAATTAATGAAATTGCCTATTTAAAAAAAATAGGACTTCATTAGTTCTGCTTTGTATTCAAGTTTTCCGGTCTTTAGAATTAAAGCAGAAAATTACTATTGTAGAAGTACTTTTTGCTCACATCGAGTGATAAGTGCACCTTAGACTAGGAATTTGGAGAGTTTCTTCGTGTATTCAAATTGTTCGCTTTTTAAGTTTGCCCGCATAATTTTTCTTGAATTTTTACTCTCAGTTTCTCTGTACCGAATAAAGACTCCATTGGAGCAGGTTATTAGTATATTGTTTTTGTTACACACACACACACACAACTACAAAATGCGCAAACAACAATGCCAGATTTACAACGGATTCATATACACCATTGTAACATATTAAAATTTTAGCGCCCAGGGAGTTGCTGAATTTATAAACAGTAATTTAATGATGGTTGTCTATAAAAACCGTAGTAATAAATGATGTGTATTAAGCTTCGATTCTCAGCAACTACTTTTTTTCCATTTTTTAGAGTACATTAAGCGTGTTTCACTTAAGTCCTTTATTTAAAAAATAAAATGTAAATGATTTTACAAAGGTGAATTAAAACAACCGTTGTTATAAGCTTGTGTCACTTAAGTCCATTATTTAAAAAATAAATTGTAAATGATTCTACAACAGTGAAGGAAATCAACCGTTGTTAGAGGACTTAAAATTCCACTACAGATGTGTTACTCAACCAAGATTAAAGGGTTTCCTGAAAAATTAAAAAATAATTTATTCAGTATTTCTTTCATAAGACACTCTAGGCGAACAAGCGAGCCAGAAACGACAGCGGTGGCGTAATCTTTACCCTCTTCGTATCCATTCATTTGGAGCTCAAATCTTCACCTTCGAAATACGGTACTCTTCAACATCTTCATTCCTTTTATCTTGGTTTATGTTGTATATGCTCAAATATTCACCCTCTTCCTTCATTTGATTCCTCAGCTTCGAAGTACGACACTCTTCAACATCTTCATTTCTTACGTGCATAAGATTCTCAACTTCGAAGTAAGGTATTCTTCAACATCTTCATTCTTTTTTTCATTATTTATTTTGTGTATGCTCAAGCTAATATGAGAGTACTAGTTTCATATGCTTTAGGTTTAGATTCGCATATGCATATGCTTAAGTTTTTGGATTCAATTTTTTTGTGTCATTCAGAAGTTGTTATGGACATAATATGCATATGCTTATTATACGTGTATAAATTTCAGAAGTTGTTATGGACCGTAGTTGGATGAAAGCCGATTGATTAGTTTCGGTTTATGGGAACAGAGTTCTTGAATTCCTTGAATACGCTGATAAACATCTTCCCGACAATAATGTTATCTTTTATTGTCTTATGTTTTTTACGCGAATATCAAAAAGGCTACAATGAAAGAAATATTCCATCACCTTTGTTGTGACGGTATATGTCAAAATTATATAATATGGATGTGGCATGGTGAGGTGGATAAAGGGGAAAGTCGGACGTCACAAAGTCAAAGAGTGGATGAAGATGAATATATGGAAGATCAACTAGAGGATATGTTTCGGGATATTGGGGAATCATATTTTAAGAATGCTCATATTTATGATACTTTATGTAGTGATAAAAACACCCCTTTATATAAGGGATGCACGGATTTTACACGATTGTCGGCGGTGTTAAAGTTGTTTAATCTGAAGGCAAAAAATAGATGCACATATTTTACACGTTATGCGAGTATGATCTATCTCTCTTGACGATGTCTTTGATTATTTTCATACTCTCCACCTTTTAAATTATACTAATTATTTGTGTTAACACAAACCCAACTACATCCACAATTCAGGCTATTCCTTTGCCACTTACCTAATCAATTAGGGTTAAGTATTCTCACAATTTTCCTATCCTATTTAGGCCCTCTCAACTTGTTGAAATACTAGCACTACGCCAAAATTGGACAAAGACAGCGCAAAAAAGACAGCGCTTTTTGGACAAAGCGCCGCTATAAGTCTTTAAAAAATTTCGCTTAAAAAAAGCGTTGTAAAAGAGAGCATTTAGAAGGCGCTTTTTAAAAGCGCTGTTAAATACCCAAAATGGAAGCCACCTTAGACAGCGCTTTTTGGACAAAGCGCTGCTATAAGTCTTTAAAAAATTTCTCTTAAAAAAAGCGCTGTAAAAGACAGCCTTTAGAAAGCGCTTTTTAAAAGCGCTGTTAAATGCTCAAAATGGAAGCCACCTTAGACAGCGCTTTTTGGACAAAGCGCTGCTATAGGTATTACTTTAGAAAGCGCTTTAAAAAAGCGTTGTCTAAAGGTTAACCTTAGAAAGCGCTTTCAGAAAGCGCTGCTATAGGTTTTAAATTCTCCCCACCTTAGAAAGCGCTTTCTGAGGAAAGCGCTCTTATAGGTAGCACTTAAGAAAGCGCTTTTTAAAAGCGCCCTCTAAGGTCATTTATGAATTAAAATATAAAACAATTTCTAATCATTTTCAGACACTTCTTTTCATTTTCTTCTCTCGACCGTTCTTCTCTACTGAAACCCTTGCTATCGTTCTTCTCTGCTGAAAACCATTGCCATTGTCGTCGTTCATTCGCCATTGCCGTCGTTCATTCGCTATTGTCGTCGTTCATTCGTCATTGTCGTCGTTCACTTTTTTTCGTCATTTTGGTTGTTCATTCGCCATTGCTTTTGTGAAGAAGAAGACGAAACGAAGAAGAGGTACGATTTTCATCTGTTTTCATTCTTGTTTTCAATCGCCATTGCTATCGTTCTTCTCTGTTTTCATTCTGTTTTCCTTAACTTCCTTGTATTCACATATATTCGTAAATGCATTCCTCCAAAACTTAACCCTTAGCTATAAGCACTAAATATGCTGAGTATAAAATCAATAAAAGCAAAAAATAAAACTCACGAAATAAAAATGATAGTGAAGATATATCTCATTAGTATCACCTGAAGATATAGAACCTTCTACATTAAAAGCCATAACAAGAATAAAAGAGAACTCCAAACTTATCTTTATCCTCTATTTTGTAAACTATTTAAAAAAAAAAGAATAAACGATTTTCATTCTTGTTTTCATTATTGTTTTCATTCTTGTTTTCATTTAAGAAAACAAGGTGAAACCTTGCTCCCCTCCGTGATTATGAGCCAATGCTGAAAAATATTCTAGATTAAAGAAAGTATGATAGTTATTGTAATATTGATAGTTATTGTATTGATGGAGTTATGATATATAGAGCCATGAAAGTGGAGTTATGATAGTTATTGTATTGCATGGTAAAAGAAAGTATGATATTTGTCTTTGCATGAGATGTTTATCTTGCTCAATAATTGCTTTGATGGTTATCTTTGTGATATGATGATTACTTGTTTAAGTATGATTTAAACTTGATTCTTGATAGATTTAGGTTATCGTATGAATGTTACTTGTTTAAGTTGATGCATGTTTACTTGTTTAGGTATTGCTTAGATTTGAATCTTGTTAGGTTTAGGATGAATTGCTCTAATGCTTGGTTACTTGTTTAAGTATGCTTGGTTACTTGATTAAGTATGATTGCTCTTAAGTATGTTGCTTGTTTGTGAATACATGTTGCCACTTATCAAGTTATGACTCATAATTGGTCAATTAATGATATTTCATTTTATGATACGTGTACAGGGGGATCTTGGTAATTCTAACCTATTTGGACACTGTGTGGGTCTAGAAGTTGTTTACATCTCTAAAGGTAATTAGTTGTTCTCTCTCGCCACTGTAATTAGGGGTTACTTGTGATCAAAGTGTGAAAGTCGGATCGTTTCTCTACAGGTAAATATTTTTTATTTTATTTTTGTTTAGTTTAATTAGTATAACTATGGATAAGAAATGGATGTCTTTAAGTCGATTGACGAAAGAGTACGAGAATGAGGTATCGGATTTCGTTAAGTTTGCTGTTGCGCATGCCAAAGACCCCAGTCGAATGAGATGTCCTTGCTTGGGTTGTTGTTTTGGGAGTCGGGTTGACGTGGTTCAGTTGGCATCGCATTTAATGAGGAATGGAATTGATAAAAGTTATACATGTTGGAATTTTCATGGTGAGAAAATTAACGGGAATGTTGAACCGGGGGATAATACGACCTATGCTTCAAATGGCAATGGCACAGATACATACGATTCTGATCGAGTCGAAGAGATTGCAGAAGCACTTGAAGAAGATCTTAAGGATTGTCCCAAAATGTTTGAGAGGTTGGTAAGCGATGCAGAGAAAGCGTTATATAATGGTTGCACCAAATTCACAAGATTGTCTGCGGTATTAAAGTTGTACAAGTTAAAGGCGGGCAATGGATGGTCGGATAAAAGTTTCACAGAGTTATTGGCCCTTATGAAAGATATGCTTCCAGAGGATAATGTTCTTCCCAATCGAACATATGAGGCCAAAAAGATGTTGTGCTCTATTGGCATGAGCTATGATAAGATACATGCCTGTCCAAACGATTGCGTTTTGTTTCGAAATGAGTATGCATCGTTAAATGAGTGTCCTAAATGCGGTGTCTCTCGATATAAGGAAAAGTTGTCTCCAACAAAAGTATTATGGTATTTTCCAATAATTCCGAGATTTAGATGCATATTTCATAGTGAGACCGATTCAAGACACTTGACTTGGCATGCAGATGAAAGAATTATTAATGGAAAGTTTCGACATCCGGTAGATTCACCACAGTGGATGAAAATTGATGATGATTATCCTGAATTTGGAAAAGAAGCAAGAAACCTTCGCTTGGCATTATCTACTGATGGAATGAACCCACACGGTCTTCAAAGTATCTCACATAGCATTTGGCCTGTGATCATAATGATTTATAACCTACCTACATGGCTATGTATGAAGCGTAAGTACATGATGTTATCTATGTTAATTTCTGGGCCTAGACAACCAGGGAATGACATAGACGTATACTTGGCACGCTTAATCGAAGATTTAAAATTTTTGTGGGAGAACGGTGTGGAGGTTTATGATGGGTATAGGAAAGAAAGTTTCAACTTGAGGGCGATGTTGTTTGGCACAATTAATGATTTTGCAGCATACAGAAATCTATCAGGGTACGACATAAAAGGTCAATGTGCGTGTCCTATTTGTGAAGATAAAACAGATTGGACGCGATTGGAGTTTGGTCAGAAGAATATATTTCTCGGTCATCGTAGATTCTTAAATTCTAATCATCACTATCGTGGGTGGAGAAAAGCATTCAATGGAGAGGCAGAACATGGTAGAGCTCCAACTATATTGACAGGTGATCAAATTTTTGAAAAGGTGAAAGATGTGAGTACTCAGTTTGGAAAGCCTTTTGCACATACACTTGTCAAGAGTGGGTGGAAGAAGAGGTCAATTTTTTTTGAACTGCCATATTGGAAGTCGTTGTATGTAAGACATTTTCTCGATGTTATGCATATTGAAAAAAATGTATTTGACAGTGTTATTGGTACGTTACTCAATATACAAGGAAAGTCTAAGGATGGCCTTAAAGCAAGAAAGGACCTGGTAGCGATGGGAATAAGAAATGAATTAGGACCCATGAAGAAAGGAACACGAACATATCTACCACCTGCTGCTTATACTCTATCTAGAAAAGAGAAAAAGGTATTGTGTAAGTTTCTAAGTGAAGTTAAAGTTCCAGAAGGATACTCTTCAGATATTAGAAGACTTGTGTCTATGAAAGACCTCAAGTTAAAGAGTTTAAAGACGCATGACTGCCATGTTATAATGGAACATTTTCTAACAATAGGTATACGTTCTATTCTGCCAGAAAAAGTAAGAAGCGCAATAACTAAATTATGTTTTTTCTTCAAGTCAATATGCAGTAAGGTGATCGATCCTGAGATCTTACCAACATTGCAAAAAGAATTAGTTATTATTTTGTGTGATCTTGAAATGATTTTTCCTCCCTCGTTTTTTGACATAATGGTTCATCTAGTTGTTCATCTGGTGAAAGAGACACAATTGTGTGGATCGGCTTATATGAGATGGATGTACCCTGCTGAACGTTATATGAAAATATTAAAAGGGTATGTTAAAAACCGAAGTCGACCAGAGGGTTGTATTGCCAAACGATACATTGTTGAAGAAGCGATTGAGTTTTGTACTGAATATCTGTCCAATGTATAATCAATTGGACTCCCCAAATCTCATATTGTCGAAACAAAAGAAGGAAAAAAGTTAATTGGAAATGAAGTTGTGACAGTATCAAGGGTCGAACGGGATCAAGTGCATTTGTATGTTCTGCACAATGAGAATGAGGTTGAGCCGTATGTTGAAATGCACAAGGATGTTCTCCAAGGTTTAAATCCAAATAGAAATGAGAATTGGATAGTACGAGAGCACAATCGAAGTTCCATACCTTGGTTTAAGGATCATATTTATTCAAAGTATTATTCAGATCTCGCTTCAATAATAGAAAGGTTGAGATGTTTAGCATATGGTCCAAGTTTGGTTGTGTTTTCTTATAGCGCATACTCAATTAATGGATACACATTTTATACCAAAGAACAAGATGATAAAAGTACTATGCAAAATAGTGGTGTCACCGTGGTAGCTGAAGCAATGCATATTTCAAGTGTGAAAGATTTAAACCCCAAATTTGCAAATTTGTCATATTTTGGGGTTATCGAACGCATGTGGGTGTTTGATTATGAGAAGTTTCAGATTCCTATATTTCGTTGCAAGTGGGTTGAAAATAATAATGGCGTACGAATGGATAAGTCAGGATTTTTGCAAGTGGATCTTAATAGGGTGGTGTACAAAGATGAGCCTTTTATTCTAGCCTCTTAAGCTAAACAAGTGTTCTATGTCACTGATCCGACAAGTACAAAATGGTCTATAGTGCTTTTATCTAACAAAGTAATTGATGAAACCATGGAGATCAAGGTGATATTGATGTTGATATTGAATCATTTACTAGAAATGATCAAGATAAAAATATTATAGCGAATGAATCATATACAAGAAATGATCATAATGAGGGTATTTGGATCAATCCAACCGTCCGTGTTGTTAAGAGACGGGTAGAACATATTCCAACCAAGAAAAGAAAGAGACGTTAGTGAAAAAGGTACTAGTTATAAAATTATAGCTCATATCATTCAATAATATTAATTAGTTGTCATGTTATATATAGCTTATATCATTCAATGGATTATGGATTATGGATTTTTATATTTGTCATTTATTTTTTATTTTTTTCTTTCTTACAGGTGAAATGGCTAGTGACCATGACGACACACACGAGACACATGATGAAAATGAAGCTCGGAAGGTATATTAATTTTCACAATGTTGCTTATTAGTGATGCTACTTGATAACACAAAACAACTATATATTAATTCTTATTTGTTTGTCTATGTGTAGTGCCCTCGTCAGCGTAATGGCATAGGCTGCGGGTATTTCGTTTTGAGGTTTATGAGAGAAATCCTTCAAATGGATCGATTAGAGATTCCTATTACGGTATGCATGGATTTATAACTTAGGATTTATTTTAATATTTATCGGATATGTCATATAATTTATTATTTTTAACTAAATCATGCATATTTTGTTTTGTTATGTAGTACTTTGATGAATCCGCGTGTTCTCATTACACGAAGGATAAATTGCAAGAAATTAAGGAGGAATTGTGCGAATACCTTATTGGAAAAAAGTCATATAAGGTATAGGATAATGGGATTATGTGAATGTATAGTTTTGTGAATGGTTTATTTTATGGGATTGTATAGTTTTGTGAATGGTTTATGTTATTTATGTGATTTTGAAATGTAATTGTATAGTTTTGTGAATGGTTAATGTAAATGACTTGAATTATAATGGAAATGGTTTATGTGGTTTATGTGATTTATGGGATTAGTGGAAATGGTTAATGAACCATACTAGAAATTGTTAATGGAAATGTAAAATATACAGGTTTATTGAAATGGCTTGAATTATACAGGTTTCTGCATAAAAAAATGTCTAAAATGGGATTTTTTTTAAAAATCATTAAAATTATACGTAGAGAAAAGACAGCGCTTTCTTAAAAAGCGTTGTCTATAGTTCACAACAGAAAGCGCTTTTCCTAAAAAGCGCCCTCTAAAGGTATAGAAAAACTTATAAATAAATTATAGGCATACATTAGACAGCGCTTTTAAAAGCGCTGTCTAAAGGGGGCCTTTAGAAAGCGTTTTTCCTAAAAAGCACCCTCTAAAGGTATAGAAAAAATTACATTAGACAGCGCTTTTTAAAGCGCTGTCTAAAGGGGGCCTTTAGACAGCGCTTTTTCTTGAAAAAGCGCCCTCTAAAGGTATAGAAAAATTGATAATTAAAATTATAGGCATACTTTAGACAGCGCTTTAAAAAGCGCTGTCTAAATGGGGCCTTTAGACAGCGCTTTTTGTTGAAAAAGCGCCCTCTAATGTATACTTTAGATAGCGTTTTTTCGTAAATAAAAAGCGTTGCCTTTACCTACGCCAGCGCTGCCTTAGGCAGCGCTTTTAAGCGCTGTCTAAGGCTTAAAAAAACGTTGTCTAATGTCTTGTTTGGCGTAATGTAGTTTAAACACTTAAGCATTAATAATCTTCAAAATATTTTTTAAAACTTCAAATAGACTTAGGAAAAATGAGCTCTATCGTTTTTAAAACAAAAGTGCTCTGGTAATCCATTAAGTCGACATAAAATATTCTCTGTTCAAGAAACGATTATAAAATAGTTTTGAAATTAAAACGACTATAAGTCGTTGAATCTTCTTCCAATCATAGTGAACCATATGTCCATTTTTAATTGTTTAAAAAAGGTTGGTCTAATGGTTTAATTCCTCGGATAAATAATAAAGTTTAAAATGTCCTAAATGCCCTTTTAAATTTTTGTCAATGACCAAACTAATCTCAAACTCATTTCTTCCAAAATTCAAATTAATATAAATACTTATAAAATTACTAATTTCACACATAAACATTAATTTAGTTTAATTCCACACATAACAACTTTATCCAAAATCATAAAATCAAAATTCATTAAAATTTGGAGCTTTTCTATTCATAGCATTTCAAATGCGGTTTCACTTTCTTTAAGTCCCTTCTTACCATATGTTAGCATAACCAAACCAACTTTAATAGTAAACTTATTCAAATAAATTCCATTTCTCTTACAACATGAGAAAAAGATTAAGCCTCTTAATCTTGTATTTTAAGAAAAAGATATTAAACTATAAGCCTATGGTCTGCCACGGCCATCATCATCAATGTTTAACAATTTGTAAAGCTTATACAGTTGTGTGTGTTAAATAGTAGTGAAAACTCTAAACCATGATATTGTGTAAAGCTTTTTAAGATTTTTATTTCTATAAATATTGCAAGAAAAAAATAAAACCAAAATAAAAGAAAATAAGTACAGCACAAAAGTTGAGTGATTGTGTAAGTAGGATGAAAAATATAAGAGAAGAAATATCATATACCTAAAAATCCCAGCATGATTTAGTAACATAAAGAGGTCAAATATAAATATTCAACATAATACTTATACATGTTTTACATTCGATAGATTAAGGAACCTCAAGAAATGATGACCGTAGATTTTAAGAACTTGAGTTGCTAAAATAGGTGTATTACTACATCCTCATATCTGTACAAGTGTTTGTATAGTAAAGAATGTGCTTTGAAAATTTTAAAGTATAGAATGTGCTTTGAAAATTTTATAGCAAAGAATGTGCTTTGAAATTTTTACTTGGTTTGCATCAATTGATTTATGAAGCAATGTTTTGCTTATTCTGTTATTTAGTACTCTATTGCCAAAATGGAAAATATGATTTTTAAAAATAGATAATTAAAATACTTTATTTTAATTAGATTTTACAATGAATATTACATGAGTTGAAATTTAGTTTATTTACAAAGATATAATAAAAATCCTTATCTTTATTTAATTTAACTAGAGAAATAATTAAAAGAAATAAATAATACTTGAACAACATAATGCACAAAATAAATATTTAAATATTAACAAAACTAAGAGATTACAATTACATATATTTACTTAAAAATTATAGTGTTATATACGTGGAAGTCCTAAATTATGGCACCCACGTCTGGGGATCGTATTGTCCAGATGATGAGTTGCGTACTCGCTCAGAGGTATCCATGACGTGTATGTAAAAAAAAAGGAATTTTTATTAGCTCCTGAAAGATAGGTGATCAATAAGGGGGAGTAATTGACGCCACCGATAAGAAGTTTTCCTATCAAAGATTTGAGACTAGGGTTTCAATGATAAAAGAGAGAGCATTAAAAATTATCGAAACAAAAGAAAAATTAAAGATAACATTTTTTTCTTGATTGATACCTTTCTAATGTGTCAAAGACACTACATATATAATGATACTAATGGGCCAATGACTAAAATACCCCAAATACTAGTGGAAGCCCAATAACAATTAAACTAAAATACCAAGTAATATAAAACCTTAAATTAATAAACTAAAATATAACTTGATACTCTCTATCATTGTCGCGGGGTTCACTTGAACCTTGTCCTCAAGGTTCTAAACCTACTCCCGGATCCCATTGCTTAAACAGAACAATCAAGCCCAGCATTAACTCATCCTGACCCAACCTGCATTAACAAAGGCATTAACAAAAGTAACAGCAAGGTTACTTGCTTGATCCATTCCAAATTGTATTGCCATTCTATATGGCATATACTTCTCAACACAGTCCAAACCGAAAATCTTATCAGCACACAATCACACTGCAAAACACCTCAATTCCTCAGTTAAATCACAATTTGAACCATCATCATCAACAACAAATTGTTCATTTTCTTTGTAATGTGACACAAAGCACAAAATTTTCAAATCATCGACGTAAGGACGCCACCGAAAACTGTCTTTCGATTCCAAATTAGACATAATGAATTCAAAACCAGCATGATCAGTTTCAAAGGTAACCTTATGCCATCTAGACCAGCTCCCAATCACAGTTTTCAGCTGAGCACCGACTCCAAAGCTTGATTTTCTGGGTGGAATAGGAAGCACCCTAGGATCACTTATAGCATCAGAAACGGGATCAGTTGGGATTTCATCACCGGACTCGCGCAAAATAGCATTGAACATTGCCACGTCTAATATTGCCACACATTGCTCCATTATCAGTTTTGGAAGCATAGGTAAACATCCACATTCATGCCCTTCAGCTCTAATAGGACAGAGCCTTTCAAGTGTTTCCTTAAAACCATTCTTCCAAATATCTAATGACACGTTACTCTTATCTTTATCACATGAACTAGATACTGTTCAATAGCTTTTCCTTGACACAGAAGCTACATCCTTGTTGGTTATATTTGAATCAACATGTTGCATATGTGGAGTTAGAGTCTGCCACCATATAGATTCAACTAAGTGAGAGAAAATCCAAGCTTCTACTTCTTCCAATGCTGAAATGAATACATGAGGATCATCCCAGTTACCAAAACATTCAAATCCTAATGCTTTTGTACTTTCATACTTGCCTCCTTTCCATCTTTTTGAGGAGGATATTATCCTTCCATTTCCATTTTTGTCCATTTTTCTTCTCCTATCGGAACCACCATGATTTGTTGAAACCAAATCCTTCGAGTTTCAGCTTATAATTGTTCTCAACACTATAGTATTCGACAACCAAAATGTCAACCTTGGAACATCATTTCCACATGCCTTTGAGACAAGTACTAATCCTGAAACAGAACTTTTAGTTGCACCGTACATTCTTCCTTGAAGCTTTTCTCTACAAGCATGAAGACAAAGCCTCGAAAGACGCCTAGCCGGGGCGTGAACCTTACTCATGGAGTTTCCATGCTCAGCAACTACTGAATATAAAGAAGCTTCAATAGCCCTGGCTTCTCTTAACTCTCCTTCAAGATTCTTTACCTTCTTTTTCAAGTAATCAACTTTACTTTCTAAATTACCATTTTTTGCTTCCTTCGGACTAATCTTAGCATCTCTCTTTTCTTTCAAATTGGAACGAATGTTATAAGTACTGTTGCTAGAATGAGTAACCTTGTCAGGAAAATTCTCATCGAAATTTTCATGATGGTTGCTTCTTGTTCTGATCCTTGAACTTTTGTCTAAACTTTCACAAACTAAGGTCGGTGAAGTAGCGCCCTTTTCAGTTGACAATGATGCATCCGTTGACGACGGCATGTGAGATGGATTTTCAACTTTCATATATGCATCCTGTGGCACCATATTAGTCTTTCTGATGGGTCTATTCGGTTCAGTCTGAAGTTCAAAGGAAGTAGAAGCTCCCGTAACAGAAGAACGTGAAGAAAAATCATCATCATCATCAGTAAAAAAAACAATCTTAGCTTCCTCTCTAAATTGGCTGACTTGTACTGTATCAGAATCAATAACCATTCTGAGTGCAGAATCAAAATCATTCTTCTTTTTCTCATCATCGATTTCATTAAAGGTTTTATATTTAACCTCCAGCCAAACCATGCCACTGTTAGATCCTAATTTCGACGCTGCATGATTTCAAATAGATTTGGCTTTTAAAGAAGTTATTCTTTACAATATAAGCTAAAGGAGAAGAAGGTTTTGACCAAGATGTATTCGACCACATTGTTTGAAAGCCTGAGTCAAAGAGAATGATTTTGAGACTTCAAACATTTCCAAGTCCAGAGCGTCAATTCGACAGGGTAAAACGGCTATGGATAATGCGCTGCAGTTACAACAGGATAGTGGAGGGAAGTTCTACTATTTGAATTTGAAAAGAGGACAAGTGGCGAAGATCTAGAAGTTGAAGACATGTAAAGTGCCAAGTGGCATGTTCTAGGAGTAAACCGTCAAATGGTGGTTACTTTAGAGTATTATAAATAGGTTAGTTCTAGAGTTAAGAAGGTGTGAAAAAATCATGTTGTACAAGTAACTCTGAAATCACTCAAAGTATCCAGCGTGTAAAGAAAAGAGTGAGGCGAGAATGTATGTGATTGTAATCACCATTTTCTTTTATTGCAATGCCATTTTCTTTGAAGTTTCTGTTTTAGATCCTTTACTTTGAAATCTTTAGATTCAGTCTTTTACTTCTAAAGCATTCTATGTTATGAAGTTTTACTTTGCAATTTTACATTAAAAAGCCTTTACTTTCAAGCAATTACATTTCTGCAGTTTAAGATCTTTATGCACTTTTTCCAGCATTTAATCCCAGTTTTTTTATCAAACCTTTACATTCAGTTCTTTTTCTTTGATGTGTTGTTCGACTTAAACATTTATTTGATTTCTGTCACTTTCATTTACATTTCAAAACACATTCTTTTATTTATATGCACTGTCGAAATGTATGCTTTGCTTAATTGTGAGGTTTTCTAAATACACCCATAGCACATGTCCTAGGATCAATCTGATCGATCTTGTAAGTTACTAGAACTTTGTTGTTTTAGAAGATCAGCGGTTGTTTACCAATTTTTAAGGTAAACAAATTGGCACGCCCAGTGGGACAGTGCTAAACGTGTATTTGGAAGTTTATAACTTCTAAATAACTGTCAAAAGGAAGTTTTATAACTGCCCTTTTTGAATATTTTTCGTTTCATTGGTCGAGATTTTGGCAAACTTTATTGTATGCACTTGAGAAGTGGAAAGGTAGCCAGTTCTAATGAATATAGACCAAAGAGAAGAAACCCGAGGAAAATGGCATCTGGCCAAGGGAATTCAAATCCCAGTTCAGCTGGGACTAATCCTCAACCAAGCAGTTCAAGCGTTCAGAACAACACCATCAATCCTAAAGAATTACCAAGAAGTACTGTGGCGCCAACTCCAGTTCCTTCGACAGGAGAATCAACAGTGTTAACCATGGTGACAGAGCCAGCACCTTCGACAGCAGGGCCAGGGGCGACAGATGTGAGGCCTTACACTCAGCCAGTCTTGGAGTACATTGGCCCATCAGTGACAAATCCTCAGACTCCACCAGGAGGAAGTTCGACGTATAGGCAGTTTCCTCCCCCAGAATTTTCACAGCCTTTGCCCAGGAACCCAATCTATGGCATGCCAATGGCAATGATGCAGAATTTACGTACTGCACCCCAGTATTTTCAGAGAATGTGATGTCTTCCCCTTTGCAGAAGTCAGGCTCTGGGATTAACATGGGTCGAAACAGCCAGTCCATAGGTTTGGGATTTTCTGCTCAAGGACCCAACTTAACAAATGAATCTGCAGCATATTTGAGGCAACAGATGGATGAGAGCAACATGCAAATGGTACATACTTTGTCTCAGACAATGGGAGAGATTTTCCAGCCATTAATCTAGAATACTACTCAAACAAATCAAATGATGACAGCCCAGATGGCGCGTATAGCAGAATTCATGGGAATGCCCGCTCCTGTTCAACACCAAAATCAAGGAGTCGAGAGGAGGGAAAACGCTCAACAAGTGAATCCGGTGAATCCAGAGTTGGTCGAACCACCTAGGGAGGAGCCTCCTAGGAATCAAATACCTATACTTGAAGAGGAAGAACCAAGGATGGTGTTAGTAAACAGAAATCAAAACGCTGATCCTGTGGTGAATCAGGTTCGACGCAATAATGTAGCAGCAGAGAACAATTTGGCAGCCATGGTCGAGAGAAAAATGGCTCGAAATGGCCTGAATATGGGTTTTTCTAGGCCAAATTTCACTTTTCCTATAGTAGACTATATACTCCGAGCTGAACTGCCCCCCAAGACAAAAGTACCAAAGTTCACTAAGTTTTCAGGAGATACTACAGAATCTACCGTCGAACATGTGGCGCGCGACCTGATCGAAGCTGGTGAGATTGCAAATGATGAGAGTCTAAGGATGAAGTATTTCCCTAGTTCCCTCACTAAAAATGCATTTACGTGGTTCACTACGTTACCATCTGGTTCGATTTGTAATTGGACCCAGTTAGAACGTTTGTTCCATGAGCAATTTTACATGGGGCAGACTAAAATCAGTTTGAAAGAATTGGCTAGCGTAAAACGAAAGTTCAATGAGCCAATAGATGATTACTTGAATAGGTTTCGACTACTCAAGGCTAGGTTCTTTACACAAGTGCCTGAACATGAACTTGTTGAAATGGTCGCTGGTGGCCATGATTACTCTATCAGGAAAAAACTGGACACCCAGTATTTGAGGGATATGGCCCAGTTAGTTTACAGAGTTCGACAGCTAGAGCGTCTCAAAGATGAGAAAGCTAGGGTGATCAAAAACAAGAAGGTAGCTTACGGTGAATACCAGGAGGGCATCGAAGAGTTGTATGCCATAGTCGTGGAGGTTACTGAAGACCTTACCATTGATGTTGTGTTTATTAGAGAAGTCGAGGAAGTGGATGGCTGCCAGCTTGAGCATTTGATATGTATGGCTGCTGAACACTATTTTAGGACATCTTCTGAGGTACAAAGGTTCGACGCTGAGGCTACAGTCGAGATCCATGCTGAAGCTGAAGCATCAGAATTGCAGATGGTGACAAAAGAGACTGCTGGCCGTTTCAGACAGATGGACGAGGCTGCTGAGGGCCTTGATGTCAACTTCTCCAAAATACGCTTAAAGGATGAAGTTGACATAAACATGGTTGAAGTGACTAACGGACAAGCCATGGATATTGATGAACAGGTTCGTCAAGAAGACTGCAACAAGCTGGCTTATCCCAGAGGAGATGAAACCATTGTTGATTTTCTCCACAGGTGCCAAGGAAAGAACTCTGAGGTCATGTTGTGCCCTCGATGCAGTGCTATCTTCGATAGAGAAGCTGCTCATAGCCTCCAAGCGGGGAGAGAAGCCAAATCTGGACGTGAGAAAAGACCTGCTCAAGGGCCAGGGCGTTTCGACCCAAGGAAGGCTACTCAAAGACAATATGGCCAAAGGACACAAATGCCAAGGGCTAAGCAGGCTACTTTCAAGCCTAGAGGTGATGTACCAACTGGAAAGTGGGTCAAACAAGTTGAAGCAGCAGGAAAAGGGAAACAGAGATGGAAGAATTTCGACGTGGCTAGGGGTTCTTCAATGGAGTACCGGAAAGAATTCAATTCCTCCAATAAAGCTGCCTATATTTCTGAGAATTACAAAGGCAAAAATCCCATGTCCAGGTCCCAGTGGAGAAGGGAACAGAGGCGAAGGAAGGCTTTGAGAGAGGCTCAGGCCAAATACTTGACTGAAACTAGTAGCAATGTTTTGCCTGCCAGCAATAAAGGTGTTGGGACGAAAATAAAAAACCAGGTGCCTGTGGGGCGAAGGTAGTTTTCTGACAAGAAAGAAGAAGCCGAGAGGTTTACAGTCGTAGCAGCTGAGGACGAAGATTCGACTCACAATTTTGATTCAGACTCTAATGCCTCTTTAAACATCATTGTCAATGTAGTCTCAGTAATTCCAAGAGAATATGATAGGATAACTGAGGTGGAAAACTTGGATGCCAATGCTGAGGCTGAAATGGCAGCACACAAACCTGTGTGCTACTATGTGATGAACAATGGCTGCGTCGAAGAACATAATGCTTTCTTTGAACGACCAAATGAGGCCATGAAAGGGCACTTGAAACCTCTGTACATTACAGGGAAAGTAGAAAACGTGGCTGTGAATAAGATCTTGGTGGATTGTGGGGCTATTGTCAATTTAATGTCACATTTCCTACTAAGCAAGATCGGTAAATTCGACACTGATCTTAAGCCCCACAACATGGTCCTTTCTAATTATGAAGGGAAGATTGGGACCACTCTTGGTGTTTTGCAGGGTTATTTAACAGTGGGAACGGTGACAAGGCCTACCTTGTTTATGGTAGTCGAAAGCAAAGGTAACTATAACCTTCTGCTGGGGAGAGAATGGATCCATGGTGTTGGAGCAGTACCTTCGTCAATGCACCAGCGGATCACAATCTGGAGGCCTAATGGCATAGTTGAAAACATTGAAGCTGATCAAGGGTACTTTAAGGTGCCTGTTAATAATGTTGATGGCGTCGAGTTCGACAAAAACTTGGCGCATATTGCGCCTTGTATTCCAGTAGATTTTGATTTCACCCTAGATGACCATGCATTCTGCTCATTATACTTGCACCCAGTGGAGGGATTTCGATGGGACAGAGAGTTCATAAGGGAAGAAGGCAATGTCCCATACTATGGGCTGGCTGAAGTAGACCCCACAGGATGGGGAAGTGAATTCAGTAACAATGACTGAATTCGACGCACTACAAAGAATTTCGGCCTATGTAGCCGAATCTAAACTACAAGCGGCCTTAGAGGCTGTACACAACCACATGGCTGTCGAAGCCACGACTCAAATTTGTGAAGTAGGCCCTGGTAAGGACTTTGAGCCTGAGCCACTTGATGGGTCTCAAATCGAAGACCAAAATCAAAGGCTTGATGCTATTTATGATAATGAGCCTTTGGGTTTCGAGAAGGATCCATTTTCAGACAACATTAAAATGCTGGCGCAAGATCCCTTGGAAGAAATTGACTTGGGTGAAAGGGGAGTAAAAAGGCCCACTTATGTTAGTGCTAATCTCGACCCACAACTCAAAGTCGAAATGGTCCAACTACTGAAGGAATTCAAGGATTGCTTCGCTTGGGACTATGACGAAATGCCTGGTTTGAGGAGAGAGCTTGTTGAACATAAGTTGCCAATCATACCTGGGAAAAAACCAGTCAAGCAAAATCCAAAACGGTTTGCCCCAACAATCCTTTCAAAGATCAAAGAGGAAATTGAGAGGTTACTTAGATGCAAGTTCATCCGTACAGCTAGGTATGTCGAATGGCTAGCTAATATTGTACCAGTCATTAAAAAGAATGGTTCTTTAAGGGTCTGTATAGATTTTAGAGATCTAAATTCTGCAACCCCTAAGGACGAATATTCTATGCCTGTGGCAGAAATGTTGATTGATTCGGCTGTAGGACATGAATACTTGAGTATGTTGGATGGTTATTCTGGTTATAACCAAATATTCATTACTGAGGAAGATGTCCCAAAAACTGCTTTTCGATGTCCTGGGGCATTAGGCACTTATGAATGGGTAGTAATGCCTTTTGGTCTAAAAAATGCTGGGGAAACTTACCAGCGAGCAATGAATTCGATCTTTCATGATTTTATTAAGACTTTTATGTAAATCTATATTGATGATATTGTTGTTAAGTCATTTTCAGGAAAAGATCATTTAAGCCATCTTCGACATTCCTTTAAAAGGATGAGAAAGCATGGTCTTAAAATGAATCCTCTCAAATGTGCTTTTTGTGTGCAGGCAGGGGATTTCTTAGGCTTTGTGGTCCACAAGAAGGGGATCGAAATTAACCAGAATAAAACCATAGCCATTATGGAAGCAAAAGCGCCATCAACAAAGAAGGAATTGCAGTCTCTCTTGGGCAAAATAAATTTCTTGAGGAGGTTTATATCCAACTTGAGTGGGAAAACGCAAGCCTTTTCGCCATTGCTTCTAGCTAGCAAGGATGGGTTCGACTGGGGGCAAGCTCAACAGGAAGCCTTCGACAAGATCAAAGAGTACCTGAGTCACCCCCCGATTCTCTCACCACCTTGTAGCAATAAGTGTATGAGATTGTACATAGCTGCGTCAGATAGAACTTTAGGGAGCATGTTAGCTCAAGAGGATGATGATGGTGTCGAAAGGGCCGTCTATTACCTTAGTAGAGTTTTAAATGATGCAGAAACTAGATATAGCATAAAGCATTATATAAAACCAGTTGATGTTTATGTTTCTTCTCGTTATGACGTTATTAAACATATATTGTCCAAACCTATTTTGCATAGTCGAATTGGAAAATGGGCATTAACATTAACTGAATATTCTTTAACTTATAAGCCTTTAAAATCTGTTAAAGGACAAGCAATGGCAGACTTTATAGTTGATCATTCTACAAATGAGACCTCTCTGAACTATCTTGATATGGAACCTTGGAAGTTATATTTCGATGGGTCGAGCCACAAAGATGGGACAGGCATAGGAGTGCTTGTTATTTCTCCTAATAAAATCCCAACAACACTTAAGTATAAAATTGAAGGCCATTGTTCTAACAACGAAGCTGAATATGAAGCTTTAATTGCTGGACTTGAAGTATTGTTGGAATTGGGGGCTACTCATGTCGAAATAAAGGGAGATTCAGAACTGGTCATAAAACAAGTTACCAAGGAGTACAAGTGCATAAAAGAAAACTTGATTATGTACTTTGTAGTTGTGAATCGACTGTTGAAAAAGTTCGACGCAATTAGTTTTCGACACATCCCTAGACTGGAAAACCAGGTAGCTAATGACTTGGCTCAGATTGCATCAGGGTATAAAGTTTTGAAAGATAAATTACAAGATGCAATCGAAGTCGATAGCCCCATCAGATTTGGAAGAAACTAAGCTTGGATATGCTGATGAAGATAATTTTACAATCTTGGCAGTTGATAGCATAACTGACAAGGATTGGAGAAAACCTATAATAGATTATCTAAAAAATCCAATATCTTCGACAGAAAGGAAAATCAAGTATCAATCTTTGAGTTATGTCTTGTTAGGTAATGAATTATTCACAAAGACTCCTGAGGGAGTATTGCTTAAGCGCCTCAGTGATGCAGAAGCATACTTGGCCCTTTCAACTGTCCATAGTGGGGCATGTGGGGCACATCAGGAAGGCCATAAAATGAAATGGTTGTTGTTTCGACAAGGCATGTATTGGCCTACCATGTTAAAAGATTGCATTGAATTTGCTAAGGGTTGTCAGGAATGTCAAGTTCACGCTGGCATTCAACATATCCCTGCAAGTGAATTACACTCTATAGTGAAACCTTGGCCTTTTAGAGGATGGGCTTTGGATTTGGTTGGAGAAATTTGATCAGCATCATCTAAAAATCATAAGTACATTTTGGTGGGTATTGATTATTTTACCAAATGGGTCGAAGCTATCCCTTTACCAAATGTTGATCAAGAAGATGTGATTGAATTTATCCAGAAACACATCATCTATAGGTTTGGAATCCCATAGATAATTACAACAGACCAAGGATCAGTCTTCACTGGTCAAAAAATGCAAGAGTTTTTTAAAGAAATGGGATTCAAGCTTCTCACATCCACACCTTATTATGCTCAAGCTAATGGCCAAGTCGAAGCGGCAAATAAAGTAGTTATTGGGTTGATAAAAAAGCATGCGGGAAAAAGGCCAAGAAACTGGCATAAGACATTGGACCAAATACTTTTGGCATGTCGAACGTCCCCCAAAGAGGCAACTAATACTATCCCATTTCGACTGACTTTCGGTCATGATGCAGTTTTGCCTGTAGAAATTTATCTTCAGTCCATAAGGATTCAAAGGCATCATGAGATTTCATCTGAATCTTATTGGAAAATGATGCTTGATGAGTTAGTGTATTTAGATGAAGAAAGACTCCATGCATTAGAGTTGCTGAAAAGGCAAAAGAAAAGGGTGGAGAAGTCCTATAATAAAAAGGTCAAGAGTAAAACTTTTTCAGCTGGGGAACTGTTTGGAAAGTGATCTTGCCTATGGATCGAAAGACCAGATCTTTAAGGAAGTGGTCTCCTAAGGGGGAAGGTCTTTTTCAAATTATTGAGGCATTCAGTAATAATGCTTACGAGATTCAGGAGATTGAGGGTGATCTAAGAGTCTTGAGGGTAAATGGGAAATATTTGAAAAAATATAAGCCTATTTTGCAAGAGATTCATATTAAGACATAAGTTTTATTCAGATTATAAAGGCCAAAATAGGCCATGTGAGGCCAAAATGGCATACAGAGAAAAGAAAACAAGTACAACAACATGAAACCCAGGAGAGAGATCATTCATAGTCTCTCCAATTAATAGAGTTGAGGAAGGCAACATAATCTTCGTCAGCTTCATCATCAGAGTTTTGTACTTTGGAATGTCCTTTCTTAGGGACCTTCATCTTAGTTTCTTGCTTCTTGGGGCGAGAGGTTACTCCAGTTGAAGTATCATTGTAGGCAGTAGTTGTTGCCTTAGCTTTCTTTGTCTCCTCAGCCACCTTCTGGATCACTGCCTTCTTTGAGGAAGTACTCATGCTTGCTTCAGTGGGTGCAAAATATGGCTCATGTGAAGAGGATTTTATAGAGGCAAAGCTTTATAAGGATTTGCCAGTCAACAATGGAAACACGTGAAATTACTCTTGGGAATATACCCTAGGGTTATGCTATTAATATTCCTTTATGGAATAGAAACTTGTGTCGTTGTGTAGCGAGCGATTTGGGACGCGCTTCTTAGGCGCTGTCGCTCTGGGGTACTACAGGTCGATTCATTTTTTATCCTATTGAGCTGACTAAGGAAGGGAAATAGATGTCTCTAACTAACCCTGCTTGCATACTGAGTTTAAACAGTGGTCTGTTAGGTTACGGATGCTATGTGGAAGTGGGGCCTCTCTTAGGTTATTTTGTTAAGGATGAAAACACTGGGACTGTTCATGGGGATTTTGGATAGGTACTGGATTTGATGTTTTTAATTGGTGTGCTCGCTAAGATTTCTCTTTCAATCTAATGCCTACGTATTCCCGTTTTCTGAAACAGGGAAATCAGAGCGATTGTAGTTCCTCCTATTCTATGGGAGGAAATGGTGTTTTGGTATCTTGTTCAAAGCCCAAGACATGAAGCTAAAGGTGGTTTGTATCTTGTTCAAAGCCCAAGATGTGAAGCTAAAGTTGGTTGGTATCTTGTTCAAAGCCTAAGATATGAAGCTGAAGGGTCTATTTGTATCTTGTTTGAAGCCCAAGATGTGAAGCTAAAAGTGTTGACTTTAGAGAGAATTTGTCATCTCTAGAGAGGGGTTTGTCTGTCACAGCTGTTGGGTGACTGGTTATAAAGGGGAATTACTTTAAGTGGGATATGTGAATCCAACAATGCCATAATTTCCTTTATAGGGGCTTTCCAACCTAGAGGAGAAGACTTTAACTCAGTGTAGAGCAATGCCATCTTTCCTTAGGAATTTCTCATGCTAAAATAGGGACAGTGGCATGGATGTAAATAATCCAGAGGCTTGCCGCTTACAGCGATTAGATGAAGGGAAATGAGTTGTTGATGTTTGTATACTGTGAATGAGGCACAACTTTGATGCTAAAAGGTTGATTGGCTCAACCGAGGGTTTCCTTATACAAATCCTAAGAGGAGGCTATTGGGTTGACTCAATGAGAGAGTGCCTTTATGTGTCTCGTACGAAGCCCGAGAGAGAGGCTGAAAAGGTGTGACTCAACAAGAGAGTCTTTTATACTCAACAGGAGAGTGATTTTGTATCTCAGACGAAGCCCGAGATGGAGGCTAAAAGTTGTTTGGCTCAATAAGAGAGCCTTTTGTATCTCGTACGAAGCTCGAGATGGAGGCTAAAGGTGATCGACTCAATAAGAGAGTCTTTTTATACTCAACAAGAGAATGTTTTGTATCTCGTACGAAAGCCCGAGATGGAGGATAAAAAATGTTTGACTCAACAAGAGAGTCTTTTGTATCTCGTACGAAGCCCAAGATGGAGGTTATGAGTTGTAAAAGGTTCGCTCCGCTGGGGAGGATCATTGTACAAAGCCCAAGAGGAGGCTATGGTAACTGTTTTAGTTGAGTGACAGGTCCAGTATGCTGGTTCAAAGAGAAAATCAGTTCTTATGAAGAGACTGATTACAGGTATTGTTGTGCTTTGGCACTGATCAGGAGATCGGGTTTATTTCCTGTTCTTTAAGGAAAAGAGAAATCCAAAGGGTATTGAGACTATCCGAGTCTGCGGGTTTTCTTCCTATTTTTGAAAGGAGCTTGAGAATATCTTTGAGACTCAAGGAAATTAGACTGTCCAAGTCTAGAGTTTTATCTTTTGTATTATGCTTTAAGAAACAGTAGTAGGATCTAGACTCTTTGAAAGACTGTTCTATTGAGATGACTAATTTCTGTTCCTATACATCTAGGAGGTCGTCGGGACAATTTGTACGAAGCCCAAGAGGAGGCTGGAAACTTTTAAGAAGTCGAGGGACAATTTGTACTAAGCCCAAGAGGAGGCTATCATTCCTAGAGGAAGAAATCATTTATACAAAGCCTAAGAGGAGGCTGTGGATATTTCTAAGAAGCCGACGGGTCCTTGTACAATGCCCAAGAGGAGGCGGGGATGCTTTTAAGAAGCCTGTGGGTCCCCAAACCCCGAGAAGTTCAAGACATGCCATTCACCGAGAATAGATCAAGCCAGGAAAATCCAAGAATTCGGAAGAAACTCAAGAGATGCCATTCACGGAGAAAAGATCATCTCTGGGGATTGAGTCTCTTTGACAACTTCTAAGGGTGACAGTCTGAGAAAGGGTTCAAAAAGAATCTGCCTTTCACATCTCCATATTGTTTAACCCCAAGAGGAGGGAAGACTGTGTCTGGTAATCCTATGGGGATCTAGTTTTGACTGTTTTTAAGTGTGATCGACAAGGCTTCACCTAGTGCTAGACGTAGTTGCCGGGGAAGCTCTAAATATATATACTATTATTACACAGTTGATATGAGTTTATGAAAGAAGACTTACAGTGAAACAGCCCCACAGTACAGTTATATACATATGAAAGCGGTATATGAAAGCAGATAAACACTTACTCGGTTGTAAAGCTTCCATGTTGTTTGGTTAGTTTGTTCAACAAAGAAAACTTTGATAACAATATTATATTCAAAATCAAAGGAGAAAGTGCTTTGAAAAGAAAGATTGGGGCTTACAGCTCAAGGAGAGGCCCAAGGTTTTTATCAGTGATCGCACTGTTGTTTTGTACAGAGGGACTTATACAAGTGACTGAGGCCAAAAAAAGGTTTTCTGTACAAAGGGATGGGTCTTACACTCTCTCAAGAGGCCCAAAAGTTTTGAATCGGTCTTATACCTCGAGGAGGGGGCCAAATGGTTTGTTTTAAACGGGCGACGATTGCGCCGAACTTTTGAAATACAACGGGACTTATACAATAAGTGAGGCCCAAGAAAGGGTTTGTATTTACAAAGGATTGAGTCTTACACTCTATTAGAGGCCCAAAAGTGATTTTGAATGGGTCTTACAGCTCGAGGAGAGGCCCAAGTTTTTTTGAAAATTCGGCATAGTTCAGGCACCCTCCATCATCGATCGCGTTGTCGGCGAAATTCCTCTTCCGTCTCCGTTTCCATCAAATGATGGTGGTGGCTTTTGATTTGGTACAGGTTTGTTTCTTCTTCTATTTGCTTTTGTTCTACAATTTTGATATTGGTTCTGTTCTTCTTCTTCCTTTGATTTCCTGCAAAGAAACGAAAATTGATTTAGGGTTTGAACATAAGAAAATTGATGAAATCTAAAATTCTGAAATTGAATTGATAGATTAAGTGTAGAAATTATTGATTTGCTTCTGCAATCGATTCACTGCTGAATTTTTCTACACAAATTTGTGAATTTCGCGTGTCGGCAACGACGAAATTATCGGCAATTTACGACCGGCGATAGCTTCTTAACTTTATACTCTGTTGGCTTTGTTTCTGCAATTTCGAACTTTGATCAATTATTCCTGGAACAATAATTTCATGAATTATAGTTTGAATTGAGGAAAAACTGGAAATTTAATTGAGTTATTGTGAATGTTAATTCAAGAAAAAATGGGAATTTGCAAGTATGAAATTGTTGAGTTCTTCATGAATTTTCTGCGAATTTCTTTTGATTTCTCTGCTGCAAATTGTTAATGTTGATCCTGTTCCTATAAAAAGAGGAAAATTGCAAAACTTTTTATCAATGAATTCATAAGATTGTAAAAAAAATATGAATTTTTTATTAGAATTAGAAAATGAATTTGTGATGTTGCTATCAATGATTCTGCAGGTGCAAAAGTGATGATATTATGAAGTTCAGATTGTAAGTTGCAGGTGAAGTGTGATTTCCGTCATGCATTTTCACGAATCCCTTCTGCTGTTGTGCCAATCGGGAAGACAAAATGTTGCTGTCAACTGTTATGTTGCACCTGTTAATGTTGTTAATTTCCAAAATCACTTGCAACTTTGTTTGATGTACCAAATTAGGACTTGTTAGAATTAGAACCTGAGGACCACATTTTCAGCACTTGCTTGCAAAAGTTTGTTCATCATGTATGTATTGTGTGAAAAAAAATATATAGAGTTGTGTATGTATATGAAAAATTTGCAGGAAAAAATGAGAAAGTAGGGAGCAGAGCTCCCTTGTGTATGTTATGTGGAAACTTTTATGAAAACACAAATAGATTGAAAATGGGAAATGGAGGTGCGCAGCACCCTCCCTTTGTATGTATCACCAAAAAGTTTTTCTTTTCCTTTCAAAGATGTAAAAGCAATAGAGAAATGTGTAAGAGGTAGAAAGAATGAACAAGTTAATACTTGTGGTGTAATTTGCAAAGAGCTTCAAAGCTCTATTTATAGGCAAAGATGACTTGTGAATGAAGATAGCAAGAATAATAAAAAAAAATGTGAAATTCAAAGATTGAATCAAAAATTCAAAACTTGGTTCCCTAGTTTCAATTGAAATGATGAACCTTGAACCAAAATTTCCAAAGTTTGTTATGACATAATGTATGTAAAACAAATTATAAAAAACAAAATTGGTAAAAAACAAAATTGATAAGAAACAAAAAATAATAATAAAAGAAAATCAAATATATGAAATATATTTTTATTTCTAAAAAAAATGAAAAATTTGAATATATATATATATATATATATATATATATATATATATAGGAAACGTATCATATGAGAATGCTATTTTTATATGAGAACATGAGAATGAGTCTGAACCATTAGATTTTAAAATAAATGGTGGAGATTATGTGTTAGTTTTTTTTCTCTCTCCTCCATCAATTATTTCAATAATAAAAGAGAGAGAAAAACAAAAACAACACATAATCTCCACCATTTATTTTAAAATCTAATGATTCAGATTCATTCTCATGTTCTTATATAAAAATTGCATTCTCATAGGATATGAACCCTATATATATAAAGTGGCGCAAGAAAACAAACATATACATATTTTTTCTCTATTTTTTTCTTTCATGGATACAAACAAACTATATTTATTTAAAACGAAAATGAAATACATATATACTTTTTTCATTTAATTCATTTCTTTTATTTTATATGAGAAAATAAAACAAAAAGGGGACATCGATTAAATCGTGTGAAAAATAGATAAATAATGGACATTTGCGAGTTTAATTGAAAAATACGTCCGTTCATCGATTTTTCGCACAATTAACCAGAAAAGACAAAGATTTCAACGCATATATTCTGACTAAATAATCAAATGATATGCATGACAAAAATAGATGATATGATATGCAGATGACACGAAGTGAAAACACAATCAGGTTTTGACAATCGGGTGGTCAAAATTTGGGGTATGACAGATGCCCCTATTTAAACTTCTTGGACCCGAAGGTGCGAATGGCAAAGGTATTCGGGCATTCGGGGTGCAAGAGGATTAAATATCGGAATACCCAAAATTTTGATGGTGATTAAGAATGGTAGTTCACACATCCTTCTTCCTTTGCCAAGCAATGGTGCTCAGAAAAGGTAAAAACTTCCCCTCGGTCCTGGTTTCCTACCAAGGAACTGGTCTATGTTTCCGAAATAAACTTCCCCTCGATCCTGGTTTCCTACCAAGGAACTGGTCTTAGTTTCTGATGTAAACTTCCCCTCGATCCTAGTTTCCTACCAAGGAACTGGTCTTAGTTTCCGAAATAAACTTCCCCTCGATCCTGGTTTCCTACCAAGGAACTGGTCTTAGTTTCTTTTGTCAATAAACTTTCTTGACAAGGGACGCTATGTGTAGCGGTTTTCCTCAAACTTCTCGCCGAATTTTCCTGGGGAGATGCCATTTAACGGAAAAAATTTTGACGGCAGACTTGCTGGGGAACCCAACCGTCTGAGTTGTAGAGTTGCACAAAATTCTCTGTTTGAGATGCCATTTGTTTCTACTGGTGAAAGTGAGTCTCTTGAGAGACTGTTTTCGCTTGGGGTCTTACATCATACTTTTTTCGGGATCTTCCGGGAGAAACGCCATATGATGGGATCCAATTTTGAGGTGCCGATGACCTTTTCATCAGCGAATTTTTGGAGAAAAACTGCGGTACCGCCGAATCTCTGATTAAGAGGCTTTCTCTGAGGATTTTCCTTAATCCGGGAAAGCGAAGATATCATCTTCGATGGCGAAGAGTGACATTTATTGAACGTTTTCTAGTCTTTAAGAGGTTCAAGCTATCAAAGTGGTCAAGGAGCCAACTTCAATCCAGAAATAAACTGGAGGCGAGATTGTTCAGACGCAACATTTCCTAACGAGGACAAAGGCTGACAACTCGATTGAGAGGACTGTTATCACTAGGGATAAGACCGACTGGAGTGATAATGATGCAATATGAATATGAATTCAAATCAATAATGCATGATGTACGTATGTTTATGCCGACAAAACTGACACAACATACAGACTGATGGATGAACACGGCAGGATACTTGGCCATCGCGGGGCGAAGAAGTACCGCTGGTCCAAAAGTAGCAATTCTGCCTTGCTTAGGAGAGATAGTCCCTGCAGGGAACACCGTTGGTCGGGCTTATGAGGTGAGAACATGGCCGAGGGTATCATATGGGAAAGCCGTATCTGATACAGCTGATCCTTCGTTCAGGCGTACTGGTTTAGAAGGAGTACTTTGATTCTGCACTTTGAATCTCGCTTACTTCTGGAAAAGTGATCGATGTTCTTTTGATGTTCAACAGTCAAAAGAAAATGCCATCTTTATTTTAAAAGCAGAAAAAGTTTAACAAGTAAATTTGTTTTTGTTTTATTTCAAGAATCGTTGATCATGTTAAAATGTCATTCTGTGAGGCTAAAACAAATAGGAATTGCAAACAAAAGCACAAAGGCTCAAATTTTATTGACAGGATGGAAACCAGCCAAGTGCGTGATTCTATAAAGTATTTACAAAGTTAAAAAATGGTAATTTACAGCGAAAAGGGCTACGTCGAAACATAACGACCACTATCCTTCTACCAACTTTGAATTCGGGACATCCTGAGCTTCTGTCGAAGATGACCTCGACTGGAGTTTTCCTGACGGATGACGTAACTGATACTGAGGATTTGCCTCGGCTGAACATAGTTACTTGCCATTATCCCTAATTTTTTCCTGGATTGTACTCTGAGATTTCCAATCCACCGGGATGACTTTTGATCATGTCTCTAATTTTTTTCCTGGACCTCCCTTTCGAGGTTTTCAATCCACCGAGACTTTTTTTTTTTTTAGTTTAGGCGAAGTATTTCTTGACTACATCAACATTTGTGGGGTAGGCAAACTCCTCTCCATCCATAGTTGCAAGTCTAAAGGCGCCGCCTGAGAAAGCTTTCTTGACCACATAGGGGCCGTTATAATTCGGAGTCCATTTGCCCCGAGAGTCAATAAGGAAAAATTGTATCTTCTTGAGCACGAGGTCTCATTTCCTGAAGACGCAAGGTCGGACCTTTTTGTCAAACGCCTTCTTCATTCTTTGCTGATACAACTGACCGTGGCATAGTGCCGTGATTCGCTTCTCTTCGATCAGGTTGAGTTCGTCGTGTTGACGTTGACACCATTCAGCTTCTGTTAGCTTCACTTCCATCAATACCCGGATTGATGGAATCTCTACTTCTATGGGGAGCACTGCTTCCATACCATACACTAGAAAGAAAGGGGTTGCCCATGTTGAAGTGCGGATAGATGTGCGATAACCATGAAGAGCAAAGGGTAGCATCTCGTGCCACTCTTTGTAGGTTAGAACCATCTTCTGAACAATCTTCTTGATGTTCTTGTTAGCCGCTTCTACCGCTTCGTTCATCTTAGTTCGGTAGGGAGATGAGTTATGGTGTTCGATCTTGAATTCAGTGCACAACTCTTTCATCATCTTATTATACAAGTTAGATCCATTGTCCGTAACGGCAGATGAGATTGTTTTTGATAAAGAGAACTACCACTTGTCGGGTTACATTAGCGTATGACGCTGCTTCGACCCACTTGGTGAAGTAGTTAATGGCTACCAGGATGAACCAATGTCCATTCGAAGCCTTAGGTTCGATCATGCCGATCATGTCGATTCCCCATATTGAAAAAGGCCATGGGGAAGAGAGAACTTTGAGATGCGTTGGCGGTACATGGGTTTTGTCAGAGTATATATGACACTTGTGACACTTCCTCATGTACTTGTAGCAGTCGGATTCAATGGTCAACCAGTAGTACCCTGCTCTTAGAATTTTTCTCACCATTGTGTGTCCGTTGGCATGAGTGCCAAAGGATCCTTCGTGAATTTCTTTTATCAGCATGTCTGCTTCTGGTCTGTCTACGCATCGGAGCAAGACCATGTCAAAATTTCTCTTATAGAGGGTATCACTGCTCAGGAAGAAGCTGCCAGCCAGCCTTCTGAGGGTCTTTCTGTCTTTTCTTAGTGCCCCAGGTGGGTACTCTTGTTTCTGAAGGAAGCATTTGATATCGTGATACCAAGGTTTGTCATCTATGATTTCTTCAATCGTGAAGATATAAGCGGGCCGTTCAAGGCGCATTATGTCGATCTTAGGTAAGTCGTTCCATTGACCTACACTAATCATGGAAGAGAGAGTGGCTAATGCTTCAGCCATGTAATTCTCTTCACGAGGGATATGATGAAACTCGATTCTGTTGAAAAAAGGAAACAACCTTCTTGCATAATCTTTGTAAGGAATCAATCTTGATTGGTATGTGTTCCAATCTCCTTTTATCTGATTGATAACTAGGGATGAGTCGCCATATACGTCCAAGTTCTTGATCCTTAAATCAATCGCTTCTTTGAGACCCATGATACAAGCTTCGTATTCGGCCTCGTTGTTTGTGCACTTGAACGTAAGTATGGCAGTGAAAGGAATGTGGGTACCCTGAGGGGTAACAATGATTGCCCCAATTCCGTTTCCATATTGATTAACTGCTCTGTAAAAAATAAGTCCCCAATGGGAACCTGGCTCTGGCCCTTCACTGGGTAGCGGTTCATCACAGTCTTTCATTTTTAGATACATGACATCTTCGTCTGAGAAGTCAAAACCGATTGATTCCTGATCGTCAATCGGTTGATGAGCCAAATGATCGGCTAAAATACTCCCCTTAATGGCTTTTTGAGCATGGTATTCTATGTATGTCATATTCTGATAGCAACATCTGCCAACAGGCAATCCTTCCCGTAAGAGCAAGTTTTTCGAATACATACTTGATTGGATTCATTTCGGAGACCAACCAAGTAGTGTGATGAATCATGTATTGGCGAAGACGTTTGGCTGCCCAAGCCAAATCGCAGCAAGTTTTCTCAAGCATAATGTACCGAGCCTCGTAGTCGGTGAATTTCTTGCTCAGATAGTAAATGGCAGACTCTTTCCATTTGGTTTCATCTTGTTGGCCAAGTACACAATCCATGGAGTCTTCCAAGACTGTGAGGTATATGATTAGTGGTCTTCCTTCCACTGGAGGTGATAGAATAAGCGGATTTAACAGGTATTCCTTAATACTGTCGAAGGCGGTTTGGCAATCTTCTGTCCAAACGCAGTCTTGGTTTTTTTTAAGTAATTTGAAGATCAACGCACACGTCGCGGTCATAAGGAATATGAATCTGGAGATGTAGTTCAAACGTCCCAGGAATCCTCTGACTTGTTTTTCAGTTTTCGGAGAAGGCATTTCTTGAATGGCCTTGACCTTGTCAGGATCAACCTCAATCCCTTTCTGGCTGACGATGAACCCCAAGAGTTTCCCTGAATGGACACCGAAGGTGCACTTATTGGGATTCAAGCGGAGTTTGTACTTTCTCAACCGCTCGAATAGTTTTGACAAGTGGGTCACATGCTGCTCTTCTGTCTTAGATTTTACAATCATATCATCGACATATACCACGATTTCCTTGTGTATCATGTCATGAAACAGAGTAGTCATGGCCCTTTGATAGGTTGCCCCGACATTCTTCAAGCCGAATGGCATTACCTTGTAACAAAAGGTACCCCATGGGGTAATGAACAAAGTTTTCTCAATGTCTTTCGGTGCCATTTCGATCTGGTTATAGCCCAAGAATCCATCCATGAAGGAGAAAACTTTGAACTTTGTTGTACTGTCAACCAGCATGTCAATGTGTGGTAAAGGAAAGTCGTCCTTTGGACTAGCCTTGTTTAGATCCCTATAGTCGACACACATTCTGACCTTTCCGTCCTTTTTGGGAACGGGTACAATGTTGGCTAACCATTGAGGATATTCTGATGTAGCGAGGAAACCCGCGTCGATCTGTTTCTGGACCTCCTCTTTGATCTTGATGGCCATGTCTGGGTGAGTCCGTCTCAACCTTTGTTTTACTGGCGGACATTCCGACTTCAATGGTAAGTGATGTTCCACGATGCTGGTATTCACTCTGGCATGTCCTGATAGGACCAAGCGAATACATCGGGAAACTCTTTGAGAAGCTTTGTTAAGCTCTCTTTAACAGTTGGACTGAGCAGTGCCCCAATCCTGATTTCTTTTCTCTCTTTTTCTGAACCCAAGTTTACCTTTTCCAACGGCTCTTGGTGAGGTTCAATGGACCTTTCCTCTTGTTTAAGTAGTCAGGAGATCTCTTCTGGAATTTCGTTGTCATCTTCTTCTTCAGCCCCAAATACCGGGAATTCAAAGTTGGGAGAAGGCATCGGATCGTATGTTTCAAGTGGGTTTAAAACAAGCAATCTGCATGATGGTATGATTCGTGTTTAGAAGAGATAGGGGACATGTAAGTGTGTGCAGTGTAAATTTTTTTACTGCTTGCTTTTATTATTTGAATTGGTTTTTAGGATTACCATTTTCTGAAAAACGAAAAGAGAAAACAGTAATTAATGTGGAAATTACAGAACGACGTTATTTTATTAATGAACAAGTCGATTCTTGAAAATACAACCCTATAAAACAAAACTCTGTCGCTTTGGGCAAAGCGAAGAGAGAAATTTACAGAAAGCGAGCCCTATCCAAACATCCGTTTCACCTGGGCAGGGTGAAAGGTTAAAGATGGCAATTACTTGGACTTATGAACAATCTTCGGAACATCGACAGCAACCCATTGGCGGCGAACTCCTCGGTGAATCACAAAGTCTAGCACCTTCCTTGATTTTTCTTTAGAAATAATGCTGATTTCTGGCGGAGCAGGATTAGTGGAATCTGTCTCCCAAGCAGAGTCGTCGTAGGAGGATTCCGCTGTTGCATTTTGCAGAGTATTTGTGCTCTCAGGTGGATCCCCCCACCCAATTGGCTGAATGTCTTCGAGCCTGATGCGAGAGCTTTCGGGAGCGGTGTATTTGACCATAAAGTCGAATTTTCCACTTGGTTGTCCCAAGGTGTCCCACACTTCTTTGGAACTAGAGGATTCATCCCTCTCGATGACGTTGACCTCGCGAAAAGCATAGTTGATGAATTCTAGTCTTGCAAACGTTCGAAATTCATCGTCATGCTGAGTAGTTTCCGAATGACCTGAGGGTTGATCCCATGACATGGTGGGGACACAGGTATTCTACTCAATGATGCTCAGCTGATTTTCATTGTTCGACTGACTTTCTTGCCCCAAGTTTTCTGGGTAAGGCTGCCACATGGGCAGACCATCCATCGGGCCATAGTAGTTGTGGTCAAAGTTGTCCTTCATCAGAGTGTCTTCCTCTAATGAGTTTGGCGGAGCACGACATCCTTCCGGATCACAATCTCCGTATATCATTTTGACATCTGACCGGGGTATAAATCTCGGGCTCTGTGTTGGGAAGTAAAAGGGCGTAGGCACCTTTTCCTGAGACATATAGTCGTCCTTGTTGAGGTAGGACTTCCATTCCTCATCTGTGTCAGAGGGATCCTCCTCATTGATAGTGTGTACTTCTTGTGTCCCCAGTTGAAGGAAACCTCCACTGTGGAAGAAGTTCCAAATGGGATGAAGACTTTCATCGTTGGCAACTGTCTGGGTACAGGCTGCGGAGAAACCAAGACCCTTCTTTATTTTATTGTTAGTAGGAATGACAAGATGTCCCCATCCTGTTGTATTGGCACCTTCGACTGCTTTAATAACGTCTTTGTATGAAGAAATCGAAGTTCCCCCGTCGGATTGATCGTCACTTTGTAGCGAAAGCATTTGGAACTGAGTTCCAATTATCCCTTCCGGTTCCACATAAGTGGATGACGATAAATTGCTTACGAGCAAAGCTTGTTCTCCATAAACTGTGACGAGTTAATCGTTCTGGACGAACTTTAGCTTTTGGTGGAGGGTCGAGGTGACCGCCCCAGCCTGATGTATCCAAGGTCTTCCTAATAAACAACTGTACGTTGCCCGGATGTCCATGACCTGGAAAGTAACTTAGAAAGTATGAGGACCGATAGTTATGGGAAGGTCGACTTCACCAATAACCGTTTTTCTGGATCCGTCGAATTCCTTGACGACGACCTCGCTGGTTCTCATCGGGGGTCCTTTGAATGATAATTGCGTCAAAGTGGATTTCGGGATAACATTCAGGGCTGACCCTGTGTCTACCAGTACGCTGGCCAAAGCATCGTCCTGGTAGTTGACTATAATATTGAGCGCCATGTTATGACGGAGACCTTCTTCAGGTAATTCCTCATCACTAAACCCCAAGTTATTGCAGGAAGTGATGTTAGAGACAATGCTATTGAACTGTCTGATTGTTACATCCTGTCCCACAAAGGCTTGCTCCAAGACTTTCTGTAGAGCCTCCCTGTGCGCTTCTGAACTAAGTAATAGTGATAACACCGAGATCTTTGAAAGAGTCTGCAATAGTTGATCAACAATGTTGTACTCACTCCTTTGGATGAGTTTCAGTATCTCATCATCATTTTTCGAATGGTCGGAATTACTGGATTGACCGACTGGTGGATCGGGAAGTTTCGTCTGAAGTTCCTTTTCTTTGTTGGACTCTCCAACTCCTCTGTTGAAGATCCTACCACTCCGTGTTACACGACTGATGTCTGCAATATTTACGACAGAGGGTAATGGAATTTCCTTTCCATTTTCAACCGTTGTTGCACCGTATTTATAAGGAATAGCCTTAGTTGATTCATACGGTAGTGGTCCCGGCAAATAGATGACTATGGGAACCTTCTGATTTTTCTGACCATCGTAAGTAATCTCGATCCGTTCCTGGTTAGGAACTCTGGATTCGTCAAGTAGAGGGATGATGGCAAAAACATCCCTAGCCCTCTGATGATCAAAGACTACGACAACGTCCTCGATTTCTTCGGCAAGGTAATTTGGCGTCCTGTTGATTGGTCCGGAACCCGGATATGGACGAATCTCTCCACGATCCACCTGACCCTAAAGAGCTGCTCGCACAAGGTAGCACCCTTGGTTACTTTCCAAACAGACTCTACAACATTCATAATTGTGTGGTGGCACCTGGCCACGCCCACTTTGAATGCAATGTAACCTCACTAGGTTAGCTTCTACAGATTGGACATCCTGAATTTGACGCCGAGTAGGGTTCCTGTTATTGACACTACTTTGCTGAGTGTCTTCATCCATATAGATTAGAAGCCACCAATGATTTAACAAGTGCTGGAGTGCTTCCTGGACAATGGCACAACCTTGATCATTTTCGCAACCCGCTTTACAGCTCTGATAATCATGTGATACCAGGAACCCGAGCCGGACCTATTCATCATGTAACTCTACTAGGTTGGTATTCATTATGCGAACATCAAAGATTTAAACCATGTTGATCTGATAGGGATTCCTATCATGGTACTCCTGGATCCATCCAAGATCCATCTGACGCTGGAGGGCCTCTTGTATGAAAGAGCATCCCTGTTTGTTTACCGAGCAAGTCAGGCAAGAACTGTAATCGTGCCGCGGCAGATTATGATACTGGCTTTGCCTTGAATCAATTGCCGCCAAGTTGACATTCATTGCACGGACATCGTGGTTTTGAATGATGTTGGAATTCGTATAAACCATGTTAACTCCACGAACTCGGTGCTCTTGGATCCATCCTAGATCCATGTGTTCCTGTAGAGCTGATTGCACCACAAAACACCCTCGATTGCTTTTAGAGCAGATATCACACTGATGATAATTATGAGGTGGCACATGGCCATATCAACTCTGTCTACAATGCATCTTGACCAGATTGGTCCTCAACAATAGCACATCGTGAATTTGATAGACATTGTTAGACTCTCCCTCTATCAGGTTGACTGCAACTTTCTCATGTTGAGGTAGCGAGTTCGTGAGAACATTGGGATTCGTATCTTTGAAAGATAAGAGCCCGCTCCTAACAAGCTTTTGCACGTCGGATTTGAAATTGAGACAGTTCTCTATGTTATGCCCTGGTCCTCCTTGATGGTAAGAACAAGTCTGATCCGCTTTGAACCAAAAAGGTGGATTTTCCAGTGCTGCAAAAGGAGACTTAGTCTGGACATGCCCCTTAGCCAGTAGTAACGGAAATAGTTCTGCGTACGATACGGGTATAGGATCAAATTCTTGTGGCCGCGTTGTACGGTTGTTGTTGTACTGAGGAAGAGCCTGCTGAAAAGGCAGTAATGTCCTTTGCTGATTAGGTTGGCTCTGCGCAACCTGAGGTTGATACGTAGGAATAGGCACGGGGTTAATAGTAGGAGTCACGGCTGCTACTAGTTGATAACGTCGCCTTTGCTTTCCGAGAGAGATATTCCCAATATCTTGCTCTTTTTTCTTAGGGAGAGCATTACCGTATCGTTTTGTACTACTTGATGATCCAACGTCTTTTACCAAATGTCCTTCTCGGACAGCTTCTTCGAGACGCACTCCCATACCGATCATTTCGGCGAAATCGCTGGGCGCACTGGCAACCATTCTGTCGTAGTAAAATGAGCTAAAGGTCTTTAAGAAGATCTTTGTCATCTCTTTTTCCTCAAGAGGTGGACATATTTGAGCGGCAATTTCACGCCATCTCTGAGCATATTCCTTAAAGGTTTCCTTGTCCTTTTGTGACATTGATCTGAGTTTATCTCTGTCCGGTGCCATGTCCAAATTGTACTTGTATTGCTGGACAAAGGCAGTTCCAAGATCTCTGAAAGTGTTAATCGTAGCATGGTTTAAACCCATGTACCATTTTAATGCGGCACCGGTTAATCCTTTAACTGGTTAACAGCTCTTACCAATCTAGTACCATCATGAAGATACCTAAGATCCATCTTAGTCAAAGTGGGTGTATCAGGGGAAGCTTCATCTTCTTTAGGGTTGCTCTTTTGCCCTAAAGGTCTTGAATTATGGTAAGAAGGGAAAAACTCACTAAGCTTCTCATTAGTGGGTTTAACATCAGCTAAGGGGCCACCTAAAGCATAAGGTGTATCATAAACAATGAGAGGGATAATTACCTGAGACTCGTAAATGCTCCTCGCTTCCGCAAGAAGGGGTTCTGGCATGAACTATTGATTCTTCACCACCTTAGGTCCTGGAATATTTGCAAATGGCGGAAGGGTTTGCTTGAACGGTGTGGCTCTACCTTTTTGACCTTTGTTTCTTGGGGAATGGTTTGAGAAGACGCCATTGTTGGAAGTTGAAGAAAAATGAGAATGCGTTCTGGGTTTTTTCTTGAGAGAGTTTGAAGAACGAGGAAATAAGTTGCTAGAAAGTCTGAGAATGCGAAAGTTTGCAAGTTGGAGAGAAAGGGGATTTATAGGCATTTGGAAGATAAAGGGACTGTGAATCCACCGTTAAAATAAAAACGATAGTGGGACGCGTGTCCTCTTTTGAAATTGTTGAATTGTGGTGGTTATGATCAGACTGCAAATGTCTAGTTCCAAGAAAGGTGATGATGAAAACTGATCACGAATACGGCTGAAAAGACGTGTGAAGATTCACCATCATGACATGACGTCATAGGTATGGTGGAAAGAAACTGGATGGTTTCTAGATCGTGGGTTGGTCAGTTATGTTTTTAGTCGAATGAGCAGGCGTCGAAAATTATTTTATCAAAAAATGACCTTCCTGCCAACACTGGCGAAAGGACATTTTTGGGGGGCAATTTGTTAGCTCCTAATTTCGATGCTGCATGATTTCAAATAGATTTGGCTTTTAAAGAAGTTATTCTTTACAATATAAGCTAAAGGAGAGGAAGGTTTCGAACAAGATGTATTCGACCACATTGGTTGAAAGCCTGAGTCGAAGAGAATGATTTTGAGACTTCAAACATTTCCAAGCCCAGAGCGTCAATTTGACAGGGTAAAATGGCTATGGATAATGCGCTGCAGTTACAACTGGATAGTGGAGGGAAGTTCTACTATTTGAATTTGAAAAGAGGACAAGTGGCGGAGATCCAGAAGTTGAAGACATGCAAAGTGCCAAGTGGGGTGTTCTAGGAGTAAACCGTCAAATAGTGGTTACTTTAGAGTATTATAAATAGGTTGGTTCTAGAGTTAAGAAGGTGTGAAAAAATCGTGTTGTACAAGTAACTCTGAAATCACTCAAAGTATCCAGCGTGTAGAGAAAAGAGTGAGGCGAGAATGTACGTGATTGTAATCACCATTTTCTTTTATTGCAATGCCATTTTCTTTGAAGTTTCTGTTTTAGATCCTTTACCTTGAAATCTTTAGATTCAGTCTTTTACTTCTAAGCCATTCTACGTTATGAAGTTTTACTTTGCAATTTTACATTAAAAAGCCTTTACTTTCAAGCAATTACATTTCTGCAGTTTAAGATCTTTATGCACTTTTTCCAGCATTTAATCCCAGTTTTTTTTATCAAACCTTTACATTCAGTTCTTTTTCTTTGATGTGTTGTTCGATTTAAACATTTCTTTGATTTCTGTCACTTTCATTTACATTTCAAAACACGTTCTTTTATTTATATGCACTGTCAAAATGTATGCTTTGCTTAATTGTGAGGTTTTCTAAATACACCCATAGCACATGTCCTAGGATTAATCTGATCGATCCTGTAAGTTACTAGAACTTTGTTGTTTTAGAAGATCAGCGGTTGTTTACCAATTTTTAAGGTAAACAGCCACCACCACCCATTCCTCCCAACTCCACCAGTATTTCTTGTGTATCTCCGTCATAAAGCCATTCCAAATCAACAATTGTATTCCCAAGGCGTTTGTGTGGGGTTAAAAGGTTTGCATCCCAAGCTGCAACCTGTAGAGCTTTGTATGGAAACCGCTTAAAATTAAAAGTGAACTCTTCAGTCCATGTTGGCTCTTTTGTCCCACATTCGATATTGCTTATAGCTGACTAAGAACCCGTCTGTATGACCACATATGGATCACTTGTTCCTAAACAAACCCATGGATTCAAAAAAAGGAAACTGGATCCATTTTTCAACTTTATGAAAATTTTCCTGTCATAAAGTTCATGAAAAATTTCCTCAGAAAGATAGATTGTCTTGCTACCACCTGCATCAACTTCAAGCCTACCCAAATTTTCCTCCTTCTCTTCCTTCTCCAGGCATCATTGAATGAATTGTTTTGAAAAACACGGCAAGGACGGTGACGATATTGGAATGACAATCTGATCTGGTGGTTTCGGCGGAATCGCAAAACCATCTTCATTATGAAACCCGCCATCTTTGAATTGAGGCTTGACCACAAGTTTAAAATTGGTATCAGAGATTGTCGGTGGCTGAAAGATATACAGAGAGTGTATTGTGGTGTCGTGGAGAGTTGTGGCAACGAGACCGGAGCCATCACCAAGTGCAAGGTTGTGGGTAGGTAGGCATGGTTGGAAAGACGTAAACGTTGTTGAATGTCGTGACTCCAATTCCAGTGATGAGGGTTTGTGAACGAAATTTTTCGGAAAGTCGTGAGCGTCTTTGGAGCTAACAAGTTCGGCTGGAAATGATTTCGAGAGAATACCCAGATCTGAAATTGGTTGTATTCGCTTCTCCTTAGGAATGGATTTAAATTGTTTTGAGTGAAACAGAGTTGCGGCATTGGAATACCTCAAAGATGGTGAATCAGAGGGTTTTGGTGGAAGTGGTATTACCGTGAGTTCGTCCTCATCGTTGAAACCCATGTGTGTAGAATGAGACTTAACCACACAAACTGAGTCTATGATTTTAGTACAAGGTATAGACGCCACATAAGGGGGGTGAACTGTCGGCTGCTTCAAATCAAAATCTTCATGAAAATAAGCTTCTGTCATGGGTTTCATAGTATAAGAAGAAGATAGTGATGAAGTCTTGGTCTTCTTCTTTGGAAGGGTTTTAGGATTTTCCAGTTTTTCTTCTCGTTGCTGCTTCTTTTTTGGAGGTATTTTAGGGTTTTTGTCGCTCTTTGTTTTCGCTGCTGCATGCTCCACAAAATCATCACAAGTGGGTTCTATTTCTTCTTCTAGATATGGCTCCTCCACTTCTTGTATTGGTAAAATTTCACTCCATTTCGTTTTAAATCTCCATAACAAAGTTGTTGTAAATGTATCCCAACTATATCGGCGATGAATACGAGACCACCATATCCACCATTTGAGAGCAAAACCTCTCAAAGCTCCAACAGCTTTCAACACCTTCAATGACTCATGGGTTCCATGCTCTATGAAAAATTTCTCAAAACAAAGAATCCACCAATATGCTTCATCTTCTCCATCAAACAATACTATTGACATGAGGTCAAGCGGAAGTCAGATCGAAAATGAGAGCACCAATTGATAGGAAGTTTTCCTATCAAAGATTTGAGACTAGGGTTTCAATGATAAAAGATAGAGCATTAAAAATTATCTAAAGAAAAGTAAAAATTAAAGATAACATTTTTTTCTTGATTGATACCTTTCTAATGTGTCAAAGACACTACATATATAATGATACTGATCGTACCTGGATCAGACAGTTTCTAGTGGCCAACAATGTCGTCTTGGGGGGGGGTGTACTTGCAAGGTACTCCGACGCTCAAGTAAGGTAACTGTCAGAGAAAAAACAAGTACAAGAGAAGAAGGTTAGAGTGTTAAGAAGTGGGTAACCTGACCCTCTCTAGTGAGAGGGTATTTATAGAGAGCCCCCAGCGCAGGGCCAACGGTCACTAGCACTGGGCTGGATTGTCAGGCCCAATCCAAGCAACTGCTAGGGCTTACGTGGCGTAGTGAAGACCAACACGTGGTCTTCGCCCTGGGGTAACCGCTCCTAGATCTCCGGAATTAGGGCAGACCGATTCCATCAGGAGTGGGCAGTTACATGAGAACGTGTCCTCGCGGGGAGGAGTATTGCGTGTCAGGGAGAGAACGTGTCCTCGCGGGGAGGAGTCTTGCGTGTCGGGGTGAGACGTGTCCTTGCGGGGAGGACTTAGGTGCAGAAGGAGATGTCCTTGCGTGTCGAGCAGGGGCGAGCTCGGAGAGACTTAGTGCCTCTGCCCGGCGCTCTATGCTGCATGCGCTCGAACACTGCCGAGGTTGTTGTACATGCCCGACATAGTTGAGGCGAACCTGTGCTCGACGTTAGTTGTGATAAGAGGCCCTTGTTGGGCCATCCCAAGATGTGTGGGCTGGGTCTGCTCGATTGATGAGCAGACCCCGGCCCAGTCCAGAACAGATACTAATGGGCCAATGACTAAAATACTCCAAATACTAGTGAAAGCCCAATTCAATAACAATTAAACTAAAATACCAACTAATATAAAACTTTAAATTAATAAAACCTTAAATTAATAAACTAAGATAGGTGATCAATAAGGGGGAGTAATTGACGCCACTTGAGAAAATAAATTTTGCCTTAAATGAAGAAACGAAGAGAAATGGGGGATGATAGCTAAAATGGAATTTTGAGGAACAAAGTGATGATTTTCTAAATTGTTGTTTGGCTAGTACTCTAGGTAACATTTAAGCTTTATATGGTTATTTAACAACAACGTACATAAACATAACAAGACGTGGTTCAATCCTAGCCACAAAAATAATCTTCTAGCAGCATACTAATATAATAAAATACTACAAATACCAGTGATTTAGTCCTTTATTGGTTCCCAAGTTATGTCTTAAACTATTAGGAAAATGCTCTATTTTATATAAATCTATCAATAACGTTCTATTTTTATCGAGTGAAAGAAAAGGATTTCTCGACATAAATTTATTTATACATCTAAAACAAATAAAATATGTTTACGTTTTTATTTCAGCCGGTATAATTTAAACGCTTTTTGAAAAAGATTTAAAAGATCATTTTCTGAACTCTATGACAACACCGACAAAATCTCAGCAAGATTCAATAACATCAAAACGAAAATAGAAACAACTCGGATTGGCAAACTAAATATAACACAAATACCTATTTGGAAATTTTCAATTTTGTTATGTTATTGTTGAGTACCATATTATAGCTACTCATTGAAATACATATTAATGCTGGAACCACACCATTTTCTGTAAAACTAAAACAAGCATAGTTTTCAAGATAGAAGTCACAGGAATGAAAAATATAATAACGATTCATAGATATATGTGATAAATTTAATTGAATCGATAGATATAAATTATAGTATATTATTTAATCAATAAACAATCAATAATATTAGGAACGAAGTATCTTGTCGAATTAGAGTGACGACATGGTGAGACGAGTGAGTATGAGAAGATTACTACCCTCGTTGTCATCTAGATTTTTAATATATGTTAATTGTCTAAAGGGGCGACACTTAAATAGCTAAATGGTTGAGGGCAGAAATCTCTCATTGAGCTTAACTAAATAGTTCAACCCATCACGGTCCATTCAAGCACAAAATTCATCCAAATAAGATATTTATAATTAGTGTTTAATAACAATTGACCAAAGAATAATTAATTAATAATTTATTATATAAATCCATTTGATTAATTAATAATTAATCTAACAATCTTCCACTTGGATGACAATAATCAATTATTAAAAAATATTAATCTTAATATTAAATTACTAACTATGGTCAAAACACTTATCAATTAAAAGGGAAGTAAGTTTCAACGTTGCATAAGTTGTATCCGATAGACAAACAAATCATACATGTTAAAGACTCATAACTTATATAAAGAACGATGAACTTAGAGTAACATATTTAAGTTAAGATAATATGTTATAAAGAATGGCCCAAGCATATGAAAACGCTATTGATAAACTCCTACTAACCCAAAATATCTATAATACCCCATATTTCCTTAAATGCCCACTGTGTATCAGTTGGATTTATTGAAGTTCTTAAGTGCTTTAAGTGTCATCAGTTGGGACCAATAGAGTAACTAGCAGACTCTGAATAGGTCAATTATTGATTAAAGAGATAGACCAATATTAATAAGTGTAAGAGATGACATTTTTGTATCTCTAATATTTGGTCAATTGGTGTTAGGTGATAAAATATCAAATGGAGATATTTTATACCACTATATAATATTATATTGTATATATATTATATATATTTGGTAATGAGAAAGAGAAAGAAGAAAGTTAGTAAGAAAGAAGAGAAGAGAAGAGAAAGAGGGGATCTCGAGTGATGATCTCGATGCACAGTTTCCCTTTGATGTTGCTGAAAAAGTTGATGATCTCGAGTGATTTTGCAGGATTTGAACATTTTGTTGTGTTTGAACTAACATAGCTGCAGCAAGTTCACGAACATATCGAGTGTCGGCTTGAGAGTTCGTTCCAGTTTGGGAATGATCTTCTCATCCCATAGGAATGGTAGGTGCCCCTTCGGGAGTAACTTCATCATTCATATTCCTACATATACCTCTTCTAGTGCCTTAAACAACACTCCTACCACGCCTCACGTTCTTGACGTTCTGAACCATAACTTCATGAAATGGATAAGATATTCGGTTCAATCATTCAAAAGATATAAAGAACATAACAAATATGAATATTTATACCCCAATGAATGATTCATCGATAAGGATTTTGTCAAGTCTCTCACAAGCAAGGATAGTTATGTCTAAAATGTTGAATTAATGTTTTAGACATGACTATATCTAGAATTTGGGAAAACATAATAAACATTTAATTAATAAACAAAAATGTATCAATTTATTCAATAACAATGATTACAAAAACCATGACCATGTCTCATTTAAAAACCTCTATTAATAAACCAAGCTAAGACTAATACTAGTAAAACTATAATTATCATTATTGCTACGAAATCTTTACCTAAATCTTCATGCTTGATAATACTAATAATAAACAAGATAATGATCAGAAGAGTGATGAATAAAAGAAAGCATTTATCCATTTGAAAGGTATATATAAATACTTTGAAATTGATATCAAAATAATGAATAGGTGTGAAGTATTTATATAGTGAATTTTATAAAGTGCCCGTTACGTTACCATTGGGTTTGTGACCGTTGGGGGAGGGAAAAAATTTAAGTGTGTTAAAGACGCTTCCTAGATCACTATACTAGAAGGATCTCAAGATGAAGACTCAACGCATAGAAGAAAAGTTCACTACTATGGAAAACCCATTTAACAACGGTTGGAAAATAAATATAATCACGCAGATCAAGGCATTGTTATGTAGAGTGTTGTCGTAAATGCGCTACTTATAATCACGGTCATGGTACCGTTGTTGTATTCTGGAAAGCGTGCGGTATATAACAACGGTTATGCTTAACAACCATTGTGATATATACGGTACTAGGTTCGAAATCTAGCAGCAACAAATAAATTACATTAAATCATGGTTAATGTAGAAAACCCTTGTGAAATGTACCCATAGTTTATTATATACCAACGTATATTGCTTGTTTTACCATACACCTCATTAAAGAAATATCTAAATGCTCAATTAGATATCAGATGAGATCAGATGAGTGTCTATGTGCTCTATCTTTGGTTCATTAGATTTATGGAATCCTGTAAGTACTCTAAGTATGGTCAATTGAGGTCAATAGAGCAACTGGTAAACTCAGAAGAGATTAGTTATTTTATATAAGAGACGGATTAATATTTATTAATCCGAGAAAATAATTTATGGTAACTCTAATAATTGATCAATTGGGTTGAGAGAACAAAATATAAATTGGAGATATTTTACCCTGTTGGATTATATTATATTATAAGTTTATATATATATATATATATATATATATATATATATATATATATATATATATATATATATATATATATATATATATATATATATATTTATATATTTTAGAAAGAAAAGAAAAAGAAAGATAGTAAGAAGAAGAAAAGGAAAAGAGAAGGAGAAAGAGAGAAAGAAGAGAAAGAGGAAATGAAAAAGAAGGAATAGCTTGGATCTTCATCACCTCTTCATTGATTCAGCATCTTCTTCAAACTCCTCTTCGATTATCAGGTGGGTTTTAGTTAGACATTCTAAGTTCTAGAATTAAGGATTTAGAACTTAGGTTAGATTTCAGAGAAAATGTTCCCTGCGTAGATTACTTGTTGTTATGATTGGAACATGTTTTGGTTGTTTTAGTATGAATTGGAAGTGTTGTGGATGAGATTTTTTTGGCCCTAAGGACCTGCTGTTACGTTGCTGAGATTTCTGGGTTTTGCAGGGTTCGCCTAGCGAACCTCTGGCGAAGGGCAAAGCAAATGGTTCTCCAGGGTTCGCCTAGCGAACCCCAAAGCGACGGGAAGGCGAATGTTCGCCTGGTGTTCGCAAAGCAAACTTTGTGCCCTTTTGGCTCTGTCTTGGTTCGCTAGAGCTTCGCAAGGCGAAGGCAAAAGCGAACGTTCGCTGGGGATTTTCCCATTTTGTTTCCTTCATAACTTTTGATCCGTAACTCGGATCGAGACGTTCTTGGAATCATTGGAAAGCTATGACGACCCTCTACCCAATAAAAAGGGTATGATGTGGGGTAAATTATTTAGTGGAAAATGAAGGAAAGTAATGTTATGTGATATGTTGAAATCCATATCTTTTGGATCATAAATCCGATCGGGGCATAATGATAGCCGATGCAAAGCTGTGAAATAACCTACGGAATAAAAGTGAAAAGTATTATTTTCGATACTCGATTAAATGAATTGGAGGGAACCCGAAAGTGATGTTTTATGTGATGAATCATTATATGTGATTCTATTATACAATTGTAATATGCTTTTGTAAAACTTGTGATGAAATTATTATATGTAATTCAAATGTGCAATTGTAATATGAAATTCTGGTATAACAGATCCCAAATGTCCTACATGATGTCGAGACATCTGGTCTGACATAAACAGCAAGGCAATTATAGACAATTAAATAAGTTGCTGAAAAGAAAAGTGCACACAGAATTTGTTCACCCAGTTCGGTCTAACAACCTACATTTGGGGGCATACCAAGCCAGGAAGGAAGTCCACTATTAGCAGTATTAAATAACAGACTCAGCAATACCAGTTGAAAATCTACTCACTTAATCCCTACCCAATAACCCTTCTACCTAAGTTCTCCCTAGGTAAGAGACTCCATCTCACTTCCAATCATCGCAATGATGTCTAGCAGTCAACATCTCAGTTACTGCATCAATAGCTTGATTTCCAACAACTCTCCAAACACATAAAAATATAAGACACTCTCCTATAACAATCCCTAGACATGACCCTCATGACTAAGAACAATGCTTAGAGTTGCTTAACAGCTTCCTCTAAGACCAATACATCTCTTACCTACAGGCTTCGAGATAAACACGATGACCATCCCACAAACCGGGTGGTTCATCGACCAACACAGCCCTTATAGTTTACATGATGGCTGGCTTTCTAAAACTAGGTTACAATGCTTCTATTTATAACCTATTTCCCAACTGGATTTAGGTCTTCAAATCACAACAAATCAGCTGCTCCAAATCTGCAAAAGATTCTGCTACTAAATAGATCTTCAATCAAATCTTCAATTAAATCTTCAATTAAATCTAATTATTCTCCATATCTTTTTGCATTAAAATAGTAACAATATCTGCTCAATATAAGATTGCAACAGAATATATTTGTCCCATGATATTCGCCTGCAATCTCTCCACCAGATCTTCTCAAGACACACTTAAACAAATGCAGCCCTAACAAAACACATCAGACTGATTTTCTGATGTTCTGTCAACTGATGTCAAGACATCAGGTTTAACATCAGCATATAAAACTTCAACCCTTCTGAACTTAACATCAACTCAATGTTAAGAACTCATGTTAAGACATCCGACATATGACATCATTAACAACACCATTGTTTTACCAAAATTCCAGCCAATACAAGAACTAACAATCTCCCACTTTGGCTAATTTTGGCTAAAACAATTTCGGCCTACACCAGAGATACCAGCCGCGGAAAAACACCATTCAAACTAACATCAGCACAAAACTAGCAGCAACAACTCCCCCTCAAAACTGCAACCATCAAAACTGTAACGCCCCGGTTTTGTCCGATTTATTTAATCGAGTTGATTTAATTATTTTCGTTGTTATATTATTTTATTCTTGACTTTTATTTGATATTATATTATTTTTCATCGTTGTTTATGTTTTATCGCGTTTTGAGAGCGTTTGCGAGATATTTGAGCTGAGGGGTAAAATAGTCTTTTAGGGGTTTAGATATTTTATATAAATAGAGATTAGAGAGAAATAGAGAGAAAGGAAAGAAAAAGGAAAGAAAGAGAAGGGAAGGAAAGGAAGAGGAGAGAAAAGAGGAGAAGAGGAAAATCGACATAACTCCGTTTCGAGCGCGATTAATCGGGTAAGGGTGAGAAGTTTCAATTATATCTTGCTTGTGTATGTATATGTGTTGTTTGTTGTAATTGTTTTGGTTGTTTCGCGACTTTTCTATTCGATCGAAATTAGGAGCGATTGATAGAAATCGATGTTTTCACGGATGAAATTCGATATAAACTGCGTAGAATACTTGTTGTTAGGTTTCGATCATGTTTTGGTTGTTATAACATGAATTGGAAATGTTTGGGGTGGGAGAATGATGAATTTGGACCCAAATGACCTATGTTAGTGCTGCTGGGTTTTTCTGGTTTCGCAGGTTCGCACTGTGAATGGCCAGCGAAGGGGAAAGCGAACGTTTGCGTGAGGTTCGCACTGCGAATGTTGTGTTGTTTTTCTTTCTGTTACGGTTCGCTGGGGGATTCGCACTGCGAAGGGGACAGCGAAGGTTCGTTGGGAGTTCGCAATGCGAAACTGTAGGCTATTTTCCTTTCTGCCATGGTTCACTGGGGTATTCGCACTGCGAATGAGGGAGCGAAGGACTCGCTAGGAGCTTCGCACTGCGAACATGATCGTTTTTCCAACTTGTTTTCTTCATAAGTTTTGATCCGTAAGTCGGTTTGAGGCTCGGTTTGATGCGTTGGAAAGCTTTAGACATGTTCTTTCTTATTAAAATGATTTTGAGATTGTTGGCCGATTAAATAATGTCAGGGGTTTAGAAATGTGTCGTTTGGTCGACTTTTACCGTCGTAATTGTGTGTGATTGATGTGTTATCATGTGATATGCTTTTAATATGTATCATATAGCTTGTGTGTTGTTATATGATGTGAATACATATGATGAGTGTTGGTGATGATGGTTTGTGGTCTTATGGAGAAATAAATGTGTTGGTTTGGGTTTGATTTCAAAATATGATAATGATGTTGTTGTGTGGTATATACATTGTTTGATTGAATGTCAATGTATGTTGTTATGATGTGTTGTGGGTAGCCTTTGTGGTGCGAATTCCTTGTGGAAGTGATTGTGATTGCATGATTGTTGAGGTTTGTGGTTTGTGATGAAATGCATTGTTTGAAGTGTTTTCAATGCATGAATAATGATGATGAGATAATTCATACTGTTGAATTGTGGTGATGCATTTAATTGTCATGAGTTCTTGTGTGTCAAGCATAATGATATGCATCTTGTGATGTCGTGTGCCCTAGTGGGTGTGAGCGACGAATCGATTCCAGAGGGAATCTGCTATAACGTCGTGAGCCTTATACCGAGAGGACTGAAATCGATGATTATAGACGATCGTGAGCCTTATACAAAGAGGACCGAAAGCGATCGGATCGTGAGCCTTATACAAAGAGGACCGAAAGCGATCCATAAACATCGTGAGCCTTATAAAAAGAGGACCGAAAGCGACGAGGAACATCGTTTGCACGACAGGGAGTTACAGTAAGTAACAAGCGATGATTCCAATAGTTCCTGAGTGAACTAGTGATGAGAAATGATGGATGGATGGTACCGCATATGCATTACATAGAGTCGTTGTGTCGGTCTCTGTGCATTTGCATAAATCATGAATGAATTGATTATGTGTGAGAATTGTGAATCGGTGCATTATGTGTGGAAAACCATGCATTGCTTGATTATGTGTTGAGATTTATGTTTGAATTGGTGAACTGATGTGCATATGTGATAAATGCATTGGTTGTGGATAATATGTCTTATGTGTAGACATGTGCTATGTGATGTGGTAGTGTGTTTACATATGTTGTGACTGTGGTGTGCCTTATGTGTAAATATGTGATTATGTTGGATAATTGATATATGTTATGTATATGTGGCATGATATATGTTTTAGTATGTGATGCCAGTGGTGAGAATATGTAAAGCCCATATATATATATACATACATCAAAGCATATATTATACATAATTTCCACTTTTGGTACTGAAATATACAATAAGTTCCTAGTAAACACATTATACATATACATGCCCAAAAAAACCTAAAACAAAAAAACTACGGCATAGTATATCTACAAGATGTTCCAAAGACAAATACTAAGAACTAGATCACTAATGATCTCAAAAAACCTCCACAACGGAAGCAAAGCCAACAGATAAGTAAGGATAATCACACAGCCTTATCCTTACCCTTCGCGGAACCTGCAGTACCTGTGATGTAAACAACAACAGTGGGGTGAGATACATCAAATCTCAGTGAGTTCCCTATCCTAAAGTCCTCTCGGCTCTACAAGGTTCTAACAAACCTAACTCACGTCAAAGGGAAGGGAAGTGACTATGAGTACACACACTAAAATGTATTCACACTCGTGAGCCTGTTAACTCACACTAGTACCAAAGTACTTCCTGAGCCTGTTAACTCAAGAATCTCACTAATTAATGACCGTACCAAGGCATCCCCTTTTCCCGTCCGCTTCTACATCTAGAAGACGATCCGAGTCATGGATCCTTATAGTTACTTGGCGTACGAAATGGATTCGGGATCATCGGCTCGTACACCGTGATCCGTCACTTCACACGGCCCGTACACTGTCACAAGTCTCTTTACCCGTAGGCTCTATTCGTACTATACGCGGGAATCAAACCTGCCAAGTAATTGTGCATACGTTTCAGAGGAGGTGCTCGAATCTCATGAAACTACACCGCAAGATAACTGGTTATGATTATTACACACACACCTCGGCCTTTCATGCACGAGCATTGTCACTATGTCATTTCACACTTTCTGACATTGTATATGGTAATGTTCCTCACCCTACCTATTTCGTATTTTAACATGCATACCTATTCAACAACAATTACACACCATTAAACGATAAAAGGACACTATTCCGAAATCCCGACATAAATAAATCAGCCAACAATTCTTAAAACCATTTTAATAAGAAAGTACATTTTTTTAGCTTTCCAACGATATCAAGAATGTTAAAAACGGGTAAACGAGTCAAAAGTTATGGACATAGCGAGAAATAGTATCGCGAGAAAACACAATTTTGCACCCTCCTGGCCGTACGCGTATTGCCTTGTGCCATACGCGTATTTCCCAGCTGGCTCGCCCAGCCATACGCGTATTGCCCAAAGTCATACGCATATGGGCAGAGACTAATTTTTCCCAAAAATTCCTTTTAAAACCCCAATACGCGTACTACCCTACCTCATACGCGTATTGCCCAAAACCGTACACGTACCAATACGCAAATGGGCAGATGCCTGGAACCTCATACGCGTATTACCCATATTTCTGCACAGCCATACACGTATTGCCTTAACCAATACACGTATTGCCTTGGGTGATATGCGTATGGCAGCGTGAAAACCAGAAAATTGCTTGCATAATGGGTCTGCGAAAATTGGTCCATTTTCCCTTCCAATTCACTTCCAAACACCAGAAAAATAACAATTGTATACACAACAACACATATTTAACAAGTATCAATCATAAGGAACATTAAAACATGATTTTAGTGCAAAATTTCTCATTTTCTAACAATGTCCAAACTAACTCTAAACTAAATAAAACTCTACTCTAGAGCATCTAACTAGAACCCACCTGGATTACAAGATGAGGAGGTTGATGCTGAGATGAAAAGATGAAGATTGGTTGATGATTCAAGTCCTAGAGCTCTTGAGAAATTTTTCTCTTCTTTTCCCTTCCTTTTCCTTCTCTTCCTTTTCCTTCTCCAAGTTTTTATCTTTTCTCAAATAAGGAAATGAAAAGAAAATAGACATAGGAACATTAATTGGCAATACTACTAATTTTCCAAATTATCTCAATTGCACCAATTAACAAAATTCCAAGTTAAATAATATTAATCTAATCAAATTCTGAGTTCGTCAGTTTACCCTAATTACTTATCCAATAATTGCTCAGAGTACCTCGGAACCCAGTTGATCATACTAATATTATTCCAAAAATGTTCACAAAATTATGGGGTATTACATCCTCCCCCCTTAAATAGAAATTCACCCTTGAATTAAAAGATTACCTGAACAGATGAGGGTAGACCTCCCGCATTTCCGATTCCAATTCCCAAGTTGCATCGCCTGGATGCGTCTCATCCCATTGGACCTTAACAAGAGGAATCTCATTATTTCTTAACACTTTAGTTTCTCTTCCTGTGATACGACTTAGTTGAGGTTCAAACGTCAAATCAGTTTCTATCTCAATCGTATCTGGTAAAATTGGCTGAAGAAGATTTGGGACAAATTTTCGAAGCTGAGACACATGAAAAACGTCGTGCATCTCTAACAGAGAAGGCGGTAAGGCTAATCTGTAAGCTACTTCTCCAATTCTTTCTAAGACTTGATACGGTCCCACGTATCTTGGACTTAACTTCCGCGATTTAAATGGTCCTTTCAATCTCAATCTCGGAGTAACCTTTAAAAATACACGATCCCCCTCACCAAACTCCAACGGTCTCCTACGGTTGTCCGCATAGCTTTTCTGACGATCTTGGGCTTGTTTACCTTTTCCACGAATCATTCTAATCTTTTTCGTGGTCTCGTGAATAATCTCGGGTTCCAAAATTCTATCGTCGCCAACCTCCGCCCAACACAATGGCGTTCTACATTTCCTACCATAAAAAGCCTCATAAGGTGCCATACCAATACTTGCATGATAACTGTAATTATAAGAGAATTCAATCAACGGTAAAAGTTCTATCCAATTTCCTCCACTTTCAAGTACACAAGCTCGCAACATGTCCTCCATAGTTTGTATTGTCCATTCCGTCTGACCGTCCATTTGCGGATGATTCGACGTACTCAAACATAACCTCGTTCCCATGGCTTGTTGAAAAGCTCTCCAAAATCTGAAGGTAAACTTTGGATCTCTATCCGAAACGATACTAGTAAGAATACCATGCAAGCGCACTATTTCTGAAATGAACAACCTTGCGAGATGACTCGCCTTATAGGTAGTCTTCACAGCTAAGAAATGCACTGATTTCGTTAACCGATCCACAATTACCCAAATCGAATCATAACCACCCTGCGCACGGGGTAATCCCACTGCGAAGTCCATTGAAATACTATCCCATTTCCACGTTGGAATTTTTAAAGGTTGTAATAAGCCACCCGACCTTTGGTGCTCATTCTTCACTTGTTAGCACACCGCACATTCCGACACATACACCGCAATATCCTTTTTCATCCCGGGCCACCAATAGTCCCTCTTTAAATCTTGATACATCTTTGAAGCACCAGGATGTATAGTAAAAGCACCCTTAAGCGCTTCTTCCAAAATCCTCCTTTTTAACTCCATGTTATCCGGAACACAAATCCTTTGGTTAAACAAAATAGTTCCGTCCGTAGCTCGCACAAAACCCGGTTGCAATAACACTTCCTGAATTTTCTCGTCTAACCCTTGCTCTTGTTGGATTTCTTCCCTAAGAGTAGAAGAGACATTCAAATTCCCCATAATTACACAATTTGGAGTCCAATTAAATTGAAGATTGAGATCTCTAAACTTTTCCATTAAGGTATACTCTAACATCATTAACTCGACATTATACAACACCTTCCTACTCAATGCATCCGCCACCTTATTTGCTTTACCCGGATGGTATTTTAACTCCAAGTCATAATCCTTCAAACATTCCATCCATCTCCTCTGACGCATGTTCAACTCTTTCTGATCAAATAAGTACTTTAAGCTCTTGTGGTCGCTAAACATCTCAAAACGTACACCATACAAATAGTGACGCCACACTTTCAAAGTAAACACAACCGTCGCCAACTCCAAATCATGCGTTGGGTAATTCTCTTTATGGACTTTCAACTGTCGGGAAGCATAAGCCACTACATGTCCATCTTGCATTAACACCCCGCCTAATCCCTTTTTCGATGCATCACAATATACCTCATACGACTTGCTAGAATCAGGAATAACCAAAACAGGAGCGGTAGTCAATCTCTCCTTCAAACTCCTAAAACTTCTTTCACAAGCCGAATCCCACTCATACGAATAATCCTTCCGAGTAAGTCTTGTTAATGGTAAAGCCAACTGCGAAAAGCCCTTGATAAACCTTCTGTAGTACCATGCCAATCCCAAGAAACTTCTAACTTCAGAAGCATTCTTCGGTCTCTCCCAATTAATCACTGCTTCAACTTTTGATGGATCGACCGCTACACCTCCCTTGGATATGACATGACCGATAAAATTAACTTCGGACATCCAAAACTCACACTTACTTAACTTAGCAAAAAGTTGCTTCTCTTGTAAGATGGATAAAACAATTCTTAGGTGTTCTCCGTGCTCTTGAGGATCACGAGAATAAATAAGAATGTCGTCAATGAAAATCACCACAAATTGGTCCAAGTAAGGTTGAAATATCCGATTCATATAATCCATGAAAACTGTCGGAGCATTCGTCACACCGAAAGGTATCACCAAAAATTCATAATGACCGTAACGGGTTCTAAACGCAGTCTTTGGCACATCTGATCTCTTCACACGAATCTGATGATAACCCGACCGTAAATCAATCTTCGAGTACAGACAGGCTCTTTTCAATTGATCTAACAGGTCGTCTATCCTTGGAAATGGGTATTTATTCTTGATGGTGACCTTATTCAATTGACGGTAATCAATACACAACCGCATTCCACCATCCTTTTTCTTCACCAACAACACTGGAGCTCCCCAGGGTGAAACACTTGGTCGAACAAAATGCTTAGCCAACAATTCTTCCAATTGATCCTTTAATTCTCTTTGTTCAAGTGGTGCCATCCGATACAGAGAAATGGATATTGGAGCCGTTCCCGGTATCAGGTCAATAGAGAATTCCACTTCCCACTCCGGAGGAAGAGAAGTGATATCCTCGGGGAAAACTTCAGGAAAGTCACAAACTACCGGTATACTCAAAACTTGGATGTTACTACTCTCCTCCTTGGTAAGAATCAAAAGAACAGACTTTTCCTCCTCAAACAAGAAATTAATCATTCCAACCGTACCTTCTAAAATAGTAGTTAACACATCCTTCGGAGTAGCCTCTACGGACGGAATAATGATCAGCTTTTCCTCACACCCAATAAACACCGAATTAGCGGAAAGGAAATCCATTCCCAGAACAACATCCACTTTCTTAAGCGGAAAACAAATAAGATCAATCTGGAAAACTCTTTCGTTCACCGATAATACACAATTTTCACACATCAACGGTGTCTCTACAATCTCATCCATGGCAGTAGTAACCACCATAGGAGGAAACAAAGGAACAGCTTGCAACCCAAGTCGCTTCACGCAACGCATGGACATAAAAGAATGCATTGCCCCACAATCAAATAAAACAAAACAAGGATGTCCATTTACGAAACACTTACCCGCAATCAAGTAGTTGTCAGTCTTTGCTTTCCTCACATCCAAGGTATACACTCGGCCGATATTCTTCCCTTGTGTCTGATTCCTACCCTGTGGATAATCCCTCGATATATGGCCCATCTTATTACACTGATAACACCTCACTCCCTCCAAACTGCACCTACCATAATGATTCCTTCCACAAGTACGGCATACCGGAGGCACACTAGTCCTAGAACTCTGAACTTGCTTCCCTTTGAATGATTGCTGCAGTGGTCTAACTTGTTGATTCAGTCTCCCTCGATCACTTTGATTCATCCTACTCAAATCTCTTTCCATTTGTACCCTCTTCAAACTATGCTCCGCCACATAACATTGTCTTAACAATTCAGCATAGCTAGTGAATTCTCTCTGAGACACACTATGTGCAATTTCAGCCCTTAAACCAAACAGAAACTGATCAATCTTCCACCTCTCATCGGGAGCATACAAGGCTTGTCTAGAATATGCAGCCATAACCTCGAACTTTTCAGCATAAGAAGCCACAGTTAAGTTGCCTTGTCTCAATTGTTGAAACTCGAATTGTTTTTGAGACCTTAAGGAACTCGGAAAATATTTCTCCATAAAAGTTATCTTAAACTGCTCCCATACCTTTGGTACCTATTGAATTGTCATTAAGGCTGAAGCACTTTCCCACCACCTCATTGCAGGACCCTTCAACAAGTGAGAAGCGAAGACCACCTTGTTTTCCTCAGTGCACTGAACTATTAGGAAGATCCGTTCCATACCTGATATCCATTCATGAGCCTTTACTGGATCTAACCCTCCCTGAAATTCCGGAGGATTCATACGAATGAAATCCCTAAAGGTTCCCCCTACAGCTTCAGGAACCACCACTGGAGGATGCACACCACTAGCCATTTGCTGTACCATTTGTTGCACAAACTGATTCTGCTGTTGCTGCATCTGTTGCATAAATTGGTATAAAGGAGCATTTTCCTTGTCACCTGGCGGATTAGTCCCTGCTGGAGTGGTTCTTGGTCTACCACAGTTGTTTCTGCGCCTGTCAGCCATGTTCCTGAATTTCATACAGATAGGATTAAGTTGATCAGACTCAATACCATAAATATAACACACAAGACCAATGGCGACACGCCACATATGAAATGGAAAGAAAACTTATTCTATTTCATGGCTAGGTCGAGGATACGACCTGCTCTGATACCAACTGTAAAGCCCATATATATATATATACATACATCAAAGCATATATTATACATGATTTCCACTTTTGGTACTGAAATATACAATAAGTTCCTAGTAAACACATTATACATATACATGCCCAAAAAAACCTAATACAAATAAATTATGGCATAGTATATCTACAAGATGTTCCAAAGACAAATACTAAGAACTAGATCACTAATGATCTCAAAAAAACTCCACAACGGAAGCAAAGCCAACAGATAAGTAAGGATAATCACACAGCCTTATCCTTACCCTTCACAGAACCTACAGTACCTATGATGTAAACAACAATAGTGGGGTGAGATACATCAAATCTCAGTGAGTTCCCTATCCTAAAGTCCTCTCGGCTCTACAAGGTTTTAACAAACCTAACTCACGTCAAAGGGAAGGGAAGTGACTATGAGTACACACACTAAAATGTATTCATACTCGTGAGCCTGTTAACTCACACTAGTACCAAAGTACTTCCTGAGCCTGTTAACTCAAGAATCTCACTAATTAATGACCGTACCAAGGCATCCCCTTTTCCCGTCCGCTTCTACGTCTAGAAGACGATCCGAGTCATGGATCCTTGTAGTTACTTGGCATACGAAATGGATTCGGGATCATCGGCCCGTACACCGTGATTCGTCACTTCACACGGCCCGTACACCGTCACAAGTCTCTTTACCCGTAGGCTCCATTCGTACTATACGCGGGAATCAAACCTGCCAAGTAATTATGCATATGTTTCAGAGGAGGTGGTCGAGTCTCATGAAACTACACCGCAAGATAACTGGTTATGATTATTACACACACGCCTCGGCCTTTCATGCACGAGCGTTGTCACTATGTCATTTCACACTTTCTGACATTGTATATGGTAATGTTCCTCACCCTACCTATTTCGTATTTTAACATGCATACCTATTCAACAACAATTACACACCATTAAACGATAAAAGGACACTATTCCAAAATCCAGACATAATTAAATCGGCCAACAATTCTTAAAACCATTTTAATAGGAAAGTATATTTTGTTAGCTTTCCAACGATATCAAGAATGTTAAAAACGGGTAAACGAGTGAAATGTTATGGACATAGCGAGAAATAGTATCGCGAGAAAACACAATTTTGCACCCTCCTGGCCGTACACGTATTGCCTTGTGCCATACGCGTATTGCCCAGCTGGCTCGCCCAGCCATATGCGTATTGCCCAAAGTCATACGCGTATGAGCAGAGACTGGTTTTTCCCAAAAATTCCTTTTAAAACCCCAATACGCGTACTACCCTACCTCATTCGCGTATTGCCCACAACCGTACGCGTACCAATACGCAAATGGGCAGATGGTCGAGAAAATGGAACCTCATACGTGTATTGCCCACATTTCTGCACAGCCATACGCGTATTGCCTTAACCAATACGCGTATTGCCTTGGGTGATACGTGTATGGGCAGCGTGAAAACCAAAAAATTTCTTGCATAATGGGTCTGCGAAAATTGGTCCATTTTCCCTTCCAATTCACTTCCAAACACCAGAAAAATAACAATTGTATACACAACAACACATATTTAACAAGTATCAATCATAAGGAACATTAAAACATGATTTTAGTGCAAAATTTCTCATTTTCTAACAATGTCCAAACTAACTCTAAACTCAATAAAACTCTACTCTAGAGCATCTAACTAGAACCCACCTGGATTACAAGATGAGGAGGTTGATTCTGAGATGAAAAGATGAAGATTGGTTGATGATTCAAGTCCTAGAGCTCTTGAGAAAGTTTTCTCTTCTTTTCCCTTCCTTTTCCTTCTCGTCCTTTTCCTTCTCCAAGTTTCTATCTTTTCTTAAATAAGGAAATGAAAAGAAAATAGACATAGGAACATTAATTGGCAATACTACTAATTGTCCAAATTATCTCAATTGCACCAATTAACAAAATTCCGAGTTAAATAATATTAATCTAATCAAATTCCGAGTTCGTCAGTTTACTCTAGTTACTTATCCAATAATTGCTCAGAGTACCCCGGAACCCAGTTGATCATTACTAATATTATTCCAAAAATGTTCACAAAATTATGGGGTATTACAGAATAATTGTGCATGTGAACTATTATGTGTTTGCATATTATTATGCAATCTTGATTTAATTGTTATTTCTCACCCTTCTGCAGTGGTTTATTGCTCTATGAGGCAATTGCAGATTTGTGTGTTGGAGGCTTTTGTGAAGATTAGTTCTCCATTCTTTTGTCGGTCTTGGTGTCTGCTCTGATACGTAGCACGAGAGTCGGGGAACGATTATGTTATATGTGTATACCTTTGTTAGATATATTTTGTAATACTTTTGTATGTGTATTTTGAAGTTATAAAATGATTTACTTTGTAAAACAAGGAAGTTATGGATCTTTCCGCTTTATTCCATAACTGAACTTTCCTTTTATATGGAAAAAGTTTCCCTTTAAGGTGATTCCATTTTGTGTTATGTATCAAAACTTTATGAGCAGGGATTGTGTATTCTTTCTTTAAATGTGGCATCCTTGTTCTTGTAAGAAAAATAAAATTTTAGTTACTCTGATTTATTTATGTATTATTTTTTCGCGATGGGAATTGGGATGTTACAAAAACAGCTGCACTAACTACACACTCCCCCTCAAGCCTAGAACCACAACAGACAACTAGGAAACAGCTAGGCTAACTCTCCCCCTTTTTAGCCACAATTGGACAAACTCTGAATCTGCCAACCAACATACTCAGAACTAAATCCAGACTCAATAGCTACTACTGTACATTCTCTCCCCCTTTTTGGCCGAAAATTGACAAACATTTGTGTAAATGTATACTTCTGATTCAATCCATTAACACACAAATCTATAGAACCAGGTCTAAACTGTCAAGTACACCATGAACTTCACCAATAACACAATGTCATGACATCTTGTCTGACATTACAATCTGGATAAACAACTTCTTCAACAAAAGATCAACTCTCCCTATCTAAGATAACCAGTGCTCCTTTGCAATAAGAACACCTTAAATGAATGGAAAACATAAGACTCATCTTCATGTCTTCAAGAGCGCACCCTCTGTTCAACACACCTGCTGAACGTATTTACAAAATGCTTAATCCTCAACCAATCCAAGTACCACATTAGTACAGACAAAAGTTCTCCCCTTATATTTCACAACTGATGCTCCTTGACCAGTACATCATAGCATTTGGAAAATCCAGACACAGTCTTCATCCATCCAGTCAAGAATGCTTCACACAATCATCCACAAGTTCTGAAGCTCACTCACAATGCCTTCCACTGAACTCTAAGTAAACTCCTCTTACTTAACACACATCAAGACAAGTGTGACATCTTTCATCAACAAAGACCCTCACAAAGTTTTTCCAAAACTGCATAAAATTGTCTTCAGACTTCTCCTCAGAAGCATGTGCGCACATGATACAAACAATTAGCTTCACATGGCTAGAACCATTCATGTCCACACCAACATGCCATCCAACAGCCTAATGTCATAACATGTTATTTGACATTATCTCCTCATAAGAGGAAACCAATGTCCACAAGCTTGATCAGCATGCAAGCTTCACAATATATGCACCTTTGCTGCAGAATCCATAGACAAGTACTCCCCCTGTCATGGTTAACTAATGCTCTAGATGGAGATGAACATTTGAGCACACTTGCTGAGCACATTCACATACTGTACTTTCACTTTTGGAGAACACAACCAAGTATCCTGACTGGTTTGACACTGCTCACAAACTCCACAAATTCTCTGCTTTACTGAGATCTAATCTCTTCAAGAGATACTTGTAGCAGAAGAAGGAACAACTCCCTAAGAAAATGTTCTGATCAGATCACATCACAATCCCTCTACCATTACATCCACCAGTAGTTGTTGATACTAGTGAAGTCTTCAAAATTAGTAGCCATGCTTTGCCAGAACAAACTACTAAAAACAAGGCCAGAATCTCCACATTCTAATTCACATAGTCAGAAACATCTCTTCTGACAAAAATTCTTGAGCATCCAACTCCACACGCACACTCTCAATCATCTTCCAAATATAACCATCAGCAATTATGATGTTACAACATCACCATTCAACAACATCTTTTGGGGACATCAGCTTCTCATTACCATTCAGAGGACTTATTTCGTATAGAAGTCCTTCAAAAAGCTCCCAATAAAACACAATCAGAGCAGCTTATTCAGGTTAACATACACACCTGAATACCATGAGCTCGCACACCCTCTCTGAAGCAAAGAGTTCAGACTGCAAATTAGTATACTCACATGATTCCCTATTGGTTTGTTATCTTCACATGCTCCAAAACTCCACATCTTGCCAGGCTGATCAACTATTCTCTAGCATGACTTGACAATAGGGATATGTCCCCTTCACAGGCTTTTCTTCTGCCTTTAGCGATACACGTCTAATTATCTATCTTTTACATTTGGATCAATTGATGAATATCCACATTCAGACTTTCAAGCAATCAATACCTAATCTACTTCAGTCTTCTCTACATTCTCCTTCCAAAGAAGACCTTCTACTTCATCATTCTCCCGTATGATTAGGTAGATTCTCTTTAGATACAATGTAGGTAATTATCCCAGATAATATCCTATCACAAGTTAGAACATCTTCCACACACCAAAACATCAACACCATGATTCTTGATATGCTCCACCAACTGGACTTACTCTAGCATAGTAATCCAAAGAACCAGAGGAATAAACTCTCATCCACCTTCAAGAAAAATAATCTCCTTGAGTCTTCAACTCATCACCCATCAGCCCAAGAGTAACTTGTTCCAAGACAATCCTCAATAATAACCAGCTGCCACACTCTGATTATCTTGATTCTTCGAATTCACTTCTGAGATCAACCAAATGCCACAGTTTGATCACCTCAAACATGAATCCTCATATGAAAACAACCAAATGCCATATTTTGACCTTTTTCATGTTTGTCAGAACTCTCACAAAGATAGCCTGATCCACCAAGGAAACCAGATCTTCAAGTCACATGTTCCAATTGCTCATTAGCAAACATACTTAGACTCCCTAAGCCATGGTCATGTAACATCTTCTCCTTCCTGCAGCTCCCGCAAACTGCCATGAGAACGATCTTTTTGAAGCATCCTATTGTTCATTCCTGTAGATCACCCTATCAAAAGCTGATGTGCCACATCACTAGTTGAGACTTCTGATGTTAAGCTAGATGTCAGAATATTATGTCACCCAACTGTTGAATTCAGCTCTACCTTCTGCCACTCAGAAGAACCTCCTCCCTTTGCAGAAACAGATTTCCATGCTCTCATAGACTTGATTTAACAATCAAGTTTGAGTAGACAACCTCCATCCTTCTTAGAAACTCCAAAGACTTCAAACCTACCACATCTGAATCTTCAGAAAATAAGTAGTCCAAGACTACCCCATATCAATACTAAAGAAGGTCACTTCCCTTAGTAGAGCCGTCAGTAGAAAGCCAGAGATAACTGCCACTTATCCTCGACCTTCACAACCAGAGCAAACACCATGCCCCAAACCACTTAGATCAGAAATAAACTGATCCAAGCTGAAACCAACAAGATTATGATGTCTTCATAGTCTTCCGTCTTCATCTTCAACAACACCACCATCTGGACAAGTCATTCACAATACTTTCTAGGAACAGTTGCTAAGCAATAATCCCAAGTCAACACCTAGGCGACTTGTGAGCGAATGTAGAAACCCTCCCATGATTCTCCAAACCTCTGATGAAAAGATGTTAAAACAATTGACAGAACATCCTTAATCTTGTCTTTCAAGGATAATCAATTGAATACTTGTGAATATCACAAATAGCAATTGATCTTAAATCCCTGTGGTTTAACCCTTCTTCAGATTCTAGCATCTTCTGAATCTTCTTCATGACAACCATTCATTCCACAAAAGCCTTCCAAGTTAGGCTAGTGTCTTGATCTTTCACTCCACCCTGAGCAAAGAACTGAAGTGATGTTTCAACATCAGTTCCGACATCAGTCTAAATCACATTAAGCATCTACTGGGATTTGGAGACTACAACCATAGTAATCCACACATATCTCTTGCAGCGAACACACGAGAACATATCAACATCTGATCAACTTCCAAGATCAGACCACCAAAACTGCAGTAACTTGCATAACACACTCTTCCAGAAGCTTCTTCTTATAAGCACAAGGTTCAGACTTCTTGTCTAACTTAAGAGTGATAACATACCATAGACAATCTGCTACTTCCAATCCTTCAAGCTACAAAATTGAAAGAGCTCATGCATACACCGATTGACCACAGGCTGATTTATACTGCTACTGCACACAAATTCTTGGATGCATTTTCCCTATAAAATTGTCCTCAGACATTTTAGCTTAAACAGGGATCATCTCCTTCTCTTCTGCTATCAAGATTACTACCTTTTCTTCAACCAGCTCCAGGTGAGATGCTATGACATTATGAACAACATCTCAAAAATAGTTCAACTTCACAGCTTCAGTGATCCTTCAAAACAGCTACAATCTAATAGGACTTTGACTCAGCATTTACCATAAACTGCTGATGTGTAGCGCGATGTCGAGACATTAGGATTGACATATCAAGCTCAGCTTATTTCTTGATGAAACTTCCTCCAGTTCATGATTTTGAAAATCAAAAACATGTATCTTCATAAGAGAATTCATCTTCAGATATACCAGAACTGCATTGGACACCATAACTACGCTTAAGAGATAACTTATCAAGATCTTCACTCTCGCATGAAAGATTTGACAGTGATACTTTTTTGCTTTGGCTCCACCCTCTTCTTTCATTATCAAGAAAATTGAGGAGGAAGGAATCAATGTTCTGAACAGATTGGTCTTCAATACCTGATTTGAAATAGATTCTTCTTCTGCTGAGGAGACCAAACTCTAAAGTCTTTCCAAGAAAATACCTTCCTAAAGTCTCACCACCAGAGACACAAGAAACAACCAGGGTTACATCAGATACCATGCAGCGGAACACACAACAACTCCTCAACACCCTTCAGGCACTACTCAATAATCCTTGCACACCAAAAAGGTTTGAAAATAAATCAAACTCACAACAGCAGTTCTCCACCAAAGCTACACACCTGATAACAACAGACAGGTCCAATACATACCCTGTCATGAATAGTCCATCCTTCACTTCAAGGGATCAAATAAAAAACTATATGAATTGACCAAGTCCATAACTCAGCAAAACTATCTTTCTTGCTCATGAACTAGAAAGTATCTTCCCTAGATCTTATCCAAAAATAGACAAGATGCCTGCTCTGATACCAATTGAAATTCTGGTATAACCGATCCCAGATGTCCTACATGATGTCGAGACATCTGGTCTGACATAAACAGCAAGGCAATTATAGACAATTAAATAAGTTGCTGAAAAGAAAAGTGCACACAGAATTTGTTCACCCAGTTCAGTCTAACAACCTACATCTGGGGACATACCAAGCCAGGAAGGAATTCCACTATTAGCAGTATTAAATAACAGACTCAACAATACCAGTTGACAATCTACTCACTTAATCCCTACCCAATGACCCTTCTACCTAAGTTCTCCCTAGGTAAGAGACTCTATCTCACTTCCAATCATCGCAATGATGTCTAGCAGTCAACATCTCAGTTACTGCATCAATAGCTTGATTTCCAACAACTCTCCAAACACATAAAAATAGAAGACACTCTCCTATAACAATACCTAGACACGACCCTCATGACTAAGAACAATGCTTAGAGTTGCTTAACAGCTTCCTCTAAGACCAATACATCTCTTACCTACAGGCTTCGAGATAAACATGATGACCATCCCACAAACCGGGTGGTTCATCGACCAACACAACCCTTATAGTTTATATGATGGCTGGCTTACTAAAAATAGGTTACAATGCTTCTATTTATAACCTATTTCCTAACTGGATTTGGGCCTTCAAATCAAAACAAATCAGCTGCTCCAAATCTGCAAAAGATTCTGCTACTAAATAGATCTTCAATCAAATCTTCAATTAAATCTTCAATTAAATCTAATTATTCTCCATATCTTTTTGCATGAAAATAGTAACAATATCTGCTCAATATAAGATTGCAACAGAATATATTTGTCCCATGATATTCACCTGCAATCTCTCCACCTGATCTTCTCAAGACACACTTAAACAAATGCAGCCCTAACAAAACACATCAGACTGATCTTCTGATGTTCTGTCAACTGATGTCAAGACATCAAGTTTAACATCAGCATATAAAACTTCAACCCTTCTGAACTTAACATCAACTCAATGTTAAGAACACATGTTAAGACATCAGACATATGACATCATTAACAACACCATTGTTTTACCAAAATTCCAGCCAATACAAGAACTAACATAATATGCTTTGCCTAATACCGTTGTTAAACATTATCAAAAGAATATGCATGCTTAAAAATATGAATTAGGAAGAGTGAGGAAACTTTACCCAACAACAAATGGCATAGTTTAAGATGGTAACAACTAGGAAATTGATGTATGACAAATGACAACACTCGTGCAAGAGAGGCCGAGGTGTGTGCCCATTACCAAATGATATAGAAAGAATAAGACACTAGTATGGAACACGTGTAATTGTTATGTTTTATTGTTAAAGGCATGAGAGGCCTAAAGGCTAATGTGGCCTAGAATTGCTAAATACAATTATGGTTGTATGTGAAATCACGTAATAGTAACCATTGCCCTTGAGAGGCATTCATAATTCTCGAGCTCCTCTGAAATGCAGGCAGAATTACTTGGCGGGTTTGATTCCCGCGTGTAGTACGAATGGAACCTACGGGTAGATACTTGTGACGGTGTATGGGCCATGTGAAGTGACAATTTAAGGTGATAATATGTCCCTTATTTCTGAATCCATTTCGTATGCCAAGTAACTACAAGGATCCATGACTCGGGTCGACTTCTAGACGTAGAAGCAGATGGGAAAAGGGGATGCCTTGGTACAGGTTACAGATTAGTGATAAACTTTTGAGTTAACGGACTCAATAACGTGTTTCCATATAGTGTGACATTGTGAAATTGTGAGAATATATACTCAAGGTCATTTCCCTTCCTCTTGACTTGAGTTAGGATTGTTAAAACCATGTAAAGCCGAGAGAATCCATAAGATAGGGAACTCACTGAGATTTGATGTATCTCACCCCACTATTGTTGATTATTTTCAGGAGGTATTTACAGGTTTGATTTACAAGTGGAGCTATGCTTGGATGTTTCAAGAGAAGCTTAGTTGAGCTTATTCCGCTGTGTATTTGTTATATATAATTGAGGATATTGTATATTGATCTTAGATTTTTGATTTTTGGCTAATTTCCATGTCTTGTACCATAGGTTGTATTTGTATTAGTAATGGTCAAGTATGTGAATTACGCCATTAGGAACTTATGATAGTGTCAGTACCAAAAAAAATGCTTGTATTGTATTATTCTAGATATATATTATACAGGGAGTTACATATCAATTTATTCAATAACAACGATTACAAAATCCATGACCATGTCTCATTTAAAAACCTCTATTAATAAACCAAGCTAAGACTAATACTAGTAAAACTATAATTATCATTATTTCTACGAAATCTTTACCTAATTCTTCATGCTTGATAATACAAATAATAAACAAGATAATGATCAGTAGAGTGATGAATAAAAGAAAACATGTATCCATTTGAAAGGTATAGATAAATACTTTGAAATTGATATGAAAATAATGAATAGGTGTGAAGTATTTATAGAGTGAATTTTATAAAGTGCCCGTTACGTTACCATTGGCTTTGTGACCGTTGGGGGAGGGAAAAAATTTAAGTGTGTTAAAGACGCTTCCTAGATCACTATACTAGAAGGATCTCAAGATGAAGACTCAACGCATAGAAGAAAAGTTCACTACTATGGAAAACCCATTTAACAACGGTTGGAAAATAAATATAATCACGCAGATCAAGGCGTTGTTATGTAGAGTGTTGTCGTAAATGCGCTACTTATAATCACGGTCATGGTACCGTTGTTGTATTCTGGAAAGTGTGCGGTATATCACAACGGTTATGCTTAACAACCATTGTGATATATACGGTACTGGGTTCGAAATCTAGCAGCAGTAAATAAATTACATTAAATCATGGTTAATGTAGAAAACCGTTCTGAAATGTACCCATAGTTTATTATATACCAACGTATATTGCTTGTTTTACCATACACCACATTAAAGAAATACAACCATTAAAATTGGTAAAGAACTATATAATCTGAAAATTAAACTATTCTTGAAAACCAACTTAAACACACCACTGTTTTCCAAATTGCATGTGTCTCATCGTGCACATTTTATGTTCTTTAACACACATATGGTTCAATGGTTGGATTCTTTTAATACATCGATATCTTTTAATAGTTTACCTCATCGTCATCGCTTATCATCACAATTGTTATGATGACTTATCATCATAACAAGCATGATTTTACCAATCATTGTGATAAGTGACGACAACGAGGTAATGTAGAATTGTAGATATCGATGTGTTGAAGGAATTAAACCATTGAATGATATATCATGTGTTAAGGAACATAAAATATGTATAATGAGATGCATGCAATTCGTAAAACATTGATTGATATAAGTTGGTATTCAAATACATCTTAATTTTCATATTATAAGTTCTATGTATTTTTAAATGATTGCATTTTCATTAAAAGCTTATCGAAACAAACAATATACATAGTATATAATAAACTAAACTACATCTCCTATCAACATGTATAAGAATATAAAGAACAAAACATTGCTAACTTACAAGAAGCCTCTTTCTTGTGACTTAGCAATGTTTTGTTCTTGTTTTGAAAACAGTTTTCAACAACAACAACATACAACAACACAAAAAATCCATGCAACACAATAAAAAAACATACATTATTTTAGAACAAACCATATGTACCTTATTAATCATACTATACGCATGCTACCACCATCATCATCACCATGTATCATCTTTACTATACAGCTTCAGCTATTTCAAATAAAATAAAATTGTTTGTATTCAAAACAAATTCAGCTATTATTGAAACAAAACCCTAAGTGGGACTGTAACAAATCAATATACATTTAGTTAATAACGCACCTCTTATTAAAAATAATCATGGAACTGTAACAAATCAAGATATATCAAGTTCATCTTGTTTTTGATGCCATGAAGAAAAAATATAAGGTGGATGATGTTTATACAATAACTTCATACTTCTTATATTTTTTTCCATGGCAACAAAAACCATATGAAACATCACCATACTATATGCTTGCTACCACCATACGCTTGTTACCACCATCATAACCATGTATCTACAAGGAAACACAACAAACTTCAAACTTAACCCTAAAACATCAATAACATAATCCAGAACAAGAGTAGAAAGAAGAGAGCAGGAGAACATACCATCTTCGCCACCGTAGGAGTTTGCGCCGGACGTTGCTCTCGTCAGATATCCTTTAAGCTTCATGAGAGGAGAAGGTTGTGTTAGGATTTTATTTTGAGAGAAATGGTTGTTATGAACTGGGCAACAGATACTTTCGTTTATATATTAAAAAAATATCACTTTTCGTCATGGTTTACATGAATAATCGTAATTAAATTTTAAATAATAGCAAATTATATCACAAGGGTTACTCATAATAACCGTAGTGATATCCATTTTATTATTTATTTAAAAATAAATAAAAAATAAAGGAGCGCCTTAATGTTAAATGAATAAAATTTAATATCACAACGGTTACTCATAATAACCGTAGTTGTAATACCCCATAAATTATCTTTACTTTGGGTAATATTAGTTGTGATCAACTGAGTCCCAGTGTACTCTGATAAATTATCTACAGAGATAATTAGGGTAACTGTTGGACTTAGAGTAAATCCAATTAATATTATCTGACTCTGAGATATTTTAAATATTCAGACTTTAGAGACTTTTTAGACAATTAGTAGTGTTGGTAATTGATGATGTTTTACTATATCTTTTTCTTTTCCTTCATTTTCCTCTTTTGAACCAAAGAAAGGAAAAGATAGAAAGAAAAGGGAGAGAAAGGAAAGGAAAGGAGAGAAGAAGCTCAAGAACACCAAATCCTCAACCTTCATCCAATCTCCATCGAACCAACTCATCTTCTTCATAATCGTCCTCTGTATAAGGTGGGTTCTAGATAGATGCTTTTGTTTTAGATTTTTCTTAGATTCTAAGACTTAGGTTAGAGTTGTAAGAGATTTGGTTAAATTGGAAAATCTTGAAATTTAACGATTGAAATGTGTTATAAACTGAGTAGTAAGAGTCATATGAGTGTAGAATCGTTTATGTATGATTGTGGGATGTTTGGATATGTTTTGGTGGGGTTGTGGAACCATGGGAGATCAGCTGTTACGCTGATGAACTTTCTGCATTTCCCAGATTTGCACTGCGAATCCTCCAGTGAAGGGGGAAATCGTGCACTCGCTGGCAGCTCGCACTGCGAATGCGAAGGCGAGCATTCGCCAGTGGTTCGCACTGCTAACCTTACATTGTTTTTACTACTGCCTTGGTTCACCAGCGTTCGCACTGCGAATGGGGCAGCGAACAAGTGTTGGCTAGGCGTTCACTGGACGCTTCGCACTGCGAATGAAGTAGCGAGCATTCGCTGGCTTATTCGCAATGCGAACATGGCAGAACATCCATTTTGTTTCTTGCATAACTTTTGACTCGGTTATCCGTTTTGCGTATTCTTTGTATCGTTGTGAAGCTAAGAACATATTCTAACTGAGGGTAGTGAGAAATACCTGTTTATTGACCGATTAAATGAATCGGAGGGAACCACAAATTGGTATAAATTGTGGTATGATGAATTTTTGGCGTTCCATTATGTGATTAATGATTACATGCCTATGCTCGTACTGTTAAACATGTTTGAATATGTATGCATGTTAAAATATGAAATAGGTAGTGTGAGGAATATTATCGGAACCCCTTGTCGGAAAGTGAGAAATAACATTTTCGACGACGCTCGTGCACAAGGGGCCGAGGCGGACGTCTATTACCGAATGGTATGGAAAGAATTACACTAGTATGGACCATGTTGATTTTTGTGTTTGAATAGATAAGACAAGAGAGGTCTTAGGCTAATATGGCCGGGTGATTGTCGAATACAATCCCATTTACGTTTATGATCAGGTAATTGTAACTGTAATACCCCAAAATTTGCTCTCCCTTTTTGGCATCATAGTTTAGCTTTATCATATATCATATCATATCCATCTCATTAGCATTGCATTGCATTTAACATAGAAAAATGAAGCATAGCATTTCTCTTACCATCAAGGCATGTGATCAGGTGGAAGGTGGACAATCAAGGGATCATTCAAAGCACAAAAAAGGTCAGTCAAGTTCACTCAAGGCAAGCCAAGAGGTCTTCCATGTCTTATACTATTTCAATTGATCATCCACAATCTCAAGGAAGTGAGATTCAACAGGAGATTTGAGCACTACATCTTTCACTATGCAAGAGGTCCTAATAATTAAAGGAAAACCCTCAAAAGAGATAGCTCATTGATCCAAAGTCACCCTCAAATGGCATATCTCATCATCCTTTAAGAGGGTACACAACAGACTCTGAGGAATGTGAAATTGAAGACTGCACATTTTTCTCCTAGGAGGAGGGGGCTAAAACTAGGGTTTATAATAAAATCAGGGAATCTCTGATTTTTTGGACAAAACATGATGTCATGGTATTATATATGTCCTTAAGTGTATGGATGTGGAAAATTGCCTCTCAATTGGTTTTAGAAGTGGTTCAATTGGAAGAAAGATAAAAAATCAGAGAAATTGGGGTCAAGTCAAATAATCAGTGGAAAAAGTCAACTCTTGACTTTTTGAGGCCAAATTCATGAAATTCATGTTATATGTGTCCAGTGTACAAAATTTGGTCAAGAAACTCCAAAGGAATCATGAAAAAAATCAAGATGTGGAAAGTTGCCATTTTTGGAAGAAGTAGGGTTCCAAAAATAGTAATTTTGGACCATTTTGCATCAGAGTTTGAACCAAGGCCATTTAAAATTGAAGCACCAAATGAAAATTCCACTCTGCCACAACAAAAGGTCTTGCTTTAAGCTTCAAATCCATGTGTAGAACATCTCCATTGGATAAAAATTGAGTGAGATATGACTGATCAAAGTTGGAGGAAAGTAGGGCAAAAACCAGGTCATGACCAAGAATTTTCAGGTCACGCGCACATCATTTCCTCAAACAGTTGGTGTGCCAAATGTTCACTCATTTTTCATCAAGATAAAAGCTTCAAATGGAAAACTTTTGAACATCAAAGTTGTTCTTTGTAGTGTCATCTTCAATATTGATGTTGGGAAAATTTTGAATTGATCAAGTTATGAGTGAGTTATAGTGGTCTCAAGTTAGTGTGTTCAGACTGAAATTCGATGCACCAAGCTGCCTTGTCAACCGACCAACTGCCTTGCCTACAAACTAAGTCCCAAACCTTGATGTTCCATGTTGCTTTTCACCAATTTCCAAGCCTCAATTCAATTCAATTCAATTTTCACCCCAAATTTGTCCCATGATATCTCCTCTTTCATGTGGCATCAATACCTCTTTGTTTCATTCACAAACTAGAGAGAAATTCTTGGTCAAACCATTAAACCTTGAGCTGCTAAAAATCAGAAAAAAGGAATGTTGTTGTTGTTGTCATGTTTCAATCCACACGCATACAGTCCATATTCCTTTTCCACTTTTAACCAAGCACCTTCTTTACACTAGCTTCATCATGCTACACCATGCATAAGAAAGGAAATGAGTTAAGACTTGCTGGGCAAGTTGTTCTGCTATAGCCATGAACAACACATCACCACCACTCTTTTCCATTAATCCTCACCATAACACACCATAGGTCATCACCATAACATCCCAACCAACCTCACTCGCCCCTAACTAACTTGACTCAGTTAGTTAGGGTGCACTCAGTTTAACCATGCTAACTCATTTAACTCAACTCACTAAACTATAGTTAGCTCACATTATAAATAGAAAACTCACACTCTAATTTCATTTTTAACCACATTCTCTCAAAACACTTCAGACTCTCTCTCATCTTCCCTCTACTTTCTCTCTCTGATTTCACACGATTTTCACCATCTTCCATTCACATTTCATCTTCATCCTCATCAAGGTTTCACTTCTGATCAAGAACAAGAGAGAAGAAGTTCAGCTCATCAATTGTAGCTTCGGTTCAGTTGAGTTTTCATTGAGGTTTTCTCCAAGATCTCAAGTTCAGTGGCATTTATTTTGCTCCATTCAAGCTTAGGAGCATAGGAGGATCATCTCTGGTCTTCTGTTACTTTGAAGAACTTCAAATTCAGGTTTCTTCTCCAACCTTTGTTTTCTGAAATTCCACTTGTTTTCTATTGGTTTGAGCTTCTTAAAAGCTATGTTGAATCCGGCTAGTTGATAGGCCTCATAGAGGCATAGTTTCAAAACCTAGGGCATGAATTAATCTCCTCTGTTCTCCATGTGCGTGTGTTTTATGTGAAAAATAGGGGTAGATTCATGATGTACATGAGTTTAGCTTTCGATTGATATATGTATTGTGAATTTCTGGAAGGATGTGAGTTTGCAGGTGGTGGCTGCTGGCCGGAGAAGATGACCGGAGGTCATCTCCGGCCGGTGATGTTGAATGCTAGGGTTTGTGTGCATTCTAATCTCGGCCGTCCATTTTTCATGATCGTGTGGTCCAAAATGTGCCAGCACATTAAAATTCATGTGCGTATCACGTGTGGTTTCTGATTTTATGTTTAAACATGATGTGTGGCAGTGCATGGTAGTTAGGGTACTCATTCGCGCATGTGCATTGATCTTGATTACTTTGACTATAGCTTGACTATGACTTGATCCAATGGCTTGTGTGGTTTTGACTTGGTTTGACTGAATTCCATGATAGTTAGGGTGTTATGCGCGCTTATTGGACCTAATCAGATTGCTATCCGTACCCCATGTTTTCAAGCCCAAATAATTTGAACTGATGGATTGCTATGTTTACACCCCCAGTCTTCATTTCACTTCATTTTATTTTTCCATTTTTTATACACGTTTGCTTTTCAATTTTTAAAAATACCAAATTTCATCATAAAATTCCATAAAAATTCATGAACATCATTAAGACATTTATGAAATTTTTTATGATTTTATCTCTTGATTTTATGACATTTTTGCTCCTGTTCCACAATTTTCTTTGATTTTCTTTTGTGTGCATTCTTAATGTGGTACATGATTTTGTGCATTTTTGTTCTTGATCATTAAAAATAGTTTTGATTTGATTCTTTTTGGATTGAGTCATTAATATCTTGAAGTATGTCCTATGATTTTTTATTTTTATTTTTAGATCATTTTATGACATGTTTGGATGTCCATCTTTGCATTACTTTGCATGTGTATCCAATTGGACTTAAGTGCATTGTATAAAGCCTTTTTTCCTTGATTTCTTGCATGCTATTTTGGTATATGATTCACTTATGATTTGTGTATCTCAAAACCATGTTTGCTTAATTTCCATGAGTCCATTTAATTTTTGTTTAATGCATTACCTTTGAAACATAATAACATGTTATATTATCTTAACTTTTGTGCATGTTTACATGATTTCTTTTGTACATACTTGCATGATCATTTGCATATTAGGTGAACCATTCATGTGACATAATAGGTCATTGGTACATATTATATGTCATCTTTGCATGTTGATTGTCATTTGAACCTTGTGCACCTTTAACATGTTGTGTTTGCACTTTCCTTTTTTGAACTTCCATTTCAATTCTACTTCTTCTATCACTTCTTAAATGTCTTGATAGTTGCTTCATGAATGCCTGTGAGATGTTTGTGAATCATTTTTCATTTCATTTCAATTCTGATCCTTGGATTACATGTTCCATTCATGCATGTTTTTTCATTTCTTTTCATCTTTCATTCTCCCTTTTCTTATGGTAGCATGTTCTAATACCATGGATGATGATTGTTGGTTGTTCACTTGAGCTTGCATGATAATGATCATTTGTTTTCCATATGATGTACATTCTGGTTGTGGTTATAGGATTTGATTTCTCATCTTATTCTTTTGAGCTTTATAGTGCATGAAATGTTCTTTTACTTCTTATACTTCCTATACATGTTTACTAACCATGTAGGGGCTTTGGTAAGTTGCAATTGAGTGTGGATAAGGAATCCACATTCAAACTCCTATCCTCTCATCTCTTTTACAATTCCATCTTGTGTTTTGTTAAGCACTTATGTGCTTTTTCTTAATAACTCATCACTTTCCCTTTTTGAATTACAATTCATCTTCTAACTTAGAAGTGAATTGTCTAATTCATTCCTTCTTTAGACTTTAGGTTGAAACCTCACAAACCATTAGGATCGCTCCCTTGACTAATCAATTAGGATTGAGTCTTAGTCCACATAGATTTTACCTTTTCTCCTTTGAGTCTTTCATCTTCTCATCTCAAAGAAAATGCAAAATATCTAATCAAGGTAGACATTTATTGCATTTAGGCCTTTCATATAAAGAAAAGATTACAAGGGGTCTTCTCTTATAATCTTAGAATGTGTAGCATATGGCCCATCTTGGGTCAATGTGTTAAACATTTGATCTTGTATGAGGGACTTAAATGCAATACTTGTTGAAGGTACAAATAAAAAACACTTCTTCATTTCTTAATCAACAAAACACTTAATAAACACAAGTATGCTAGTGTGTTTAAACCTTGACAATTGGAACTAAGTGTGGGGGTCTTCTTCACCCTTAGTGTACTTTCTTACTCATTCCATCTTGGAATGTGAGAACGTACACATTCCAATGACTAAGATTTAGATACACTATCATATGCAAACAAATGGAAAAAACTCTTAAAAGACAAAAACAAACAATCACGTCTTTCCTTCGGGAATTCTTTTTTCATCTCATTCCATCATTCCTTAAGGATGCGTCATTTCTGTTCTACCGCAAATAGGTAACGCCTAAGTCTCCCTACAGCGAGCTGCAACACCTAAACTGCTAGGACGCGAACGTTGACGTATTCCACTAAAAGACACAAACAACTTTCCCTAGTGAGGGGAACTACGTCGCTCTGATTCTCATGTTCCCGATGAGATACGTAGGCAGTGGGGTAGGGCCCATGCGAGCACTTCTTTTATTTTCCCTACATTTGTTTCTCTTTCTCTTTCCATTCCTTTTCAAGTTCTTTTCCAGTATCTTTTCCTACACCCTTTAAATGAAGCAAGCAAGCGTGGATCCCATCGGGTACGATGGACGCGAGGGGGTGCTAATACCTTCCTCTCGCGTAACCGACTCCCGAATCCAGTTCTCTTGATCACAAGACCATGCTTTTCCTTCCCCTCAGGTTTATGCGGTGTTTCCTTTCCCTCTCTTGGGATAAATACACATTGCTGGCGACTCTGTTCGGTGCCACTTTCGCGTTTGTACTAGGATGAAAATCCCGGGGAGCGACAGCTGGGGACTCTACTAGGGACAGGTTGACCTATTACTGGTCCATCCTAAGCGAGTCAATCCTAGCGCTTGCGTGTTTTTCTTTCTTTGGGTGTTTATTGTTGTGCTGTATTTACCGTTTTATTGTATGGTTATTTATTGTTTTACTGTACATTACTGTATTTACTGCATTTTAGCATTTTCATATATTATGCTATACTGGACTGTGCTGTTTTCTGTTTGGCGGGATGGGATTTCTGAGAGATAAGCCCATTACACAGGCTTGAGTATACACTTAGGATTAGAGTGGAGAGTAGTGGGACCTACGTGCCGTCTGGAGTGCGTTGGGTATTCACGAAATTCACAGCCAGACGAGGCTATCTTGGGACGCATTCTGACGTGTGCGTCTTGCACATGTTAGGGTGTTGATCTAGAGAGCTGTCGACTCTGGTGACCATTCTCGAGGACTCAGTTGCGGCACTCCTCCCGAGATGTGACAGTGGCAGACCACATTCTATGGCAAACCCATTGCACATTCTCGATCCGAGGACCCAATGCTGGGAACTTGCCATAGGGTTTCCTTTTTGAAAGAGAATCAGTGGAGGCACTCCTCGATTGGCGATAGTACTGTACCCCGAGGGATGAATGTACTATTGCTTCTCGACCTCAGTGCCAGAAGCTGAGGACCTTTTATTTTGGAGAATCAGTTGAGGCCTCCTCGATTGATGATGACGCCAAACCAGAAATGGTGAACGTATCATCATTTCTCGACCTGAGAGCCCGGGATACTGAACATCCTAGAACCCACATGTGAGAGGGGGGTTGTTTGCAGGTTTGCAGGTAACCATGACTTCCTACATACCCGGTTTTCTGTGACTTTACACAAAGGAAGGGTTCATCCTATTATATTCAAACAGTTCCTATTTGTGGTTCTATATTGTTCCCAGGGCTACACTGACACCGCACACAGTTTAGTACAGACACCTGATTACCTGATCACATTGCCCCTTTGCATTGCATTATCATATCATAACGGTTATGTTTGTCAATTTCAGGTGCATAATATATTTCTGATTCCAATCCATGGGTTCAACAGAGAATGACGAGAGAAGGAAGAATAATGTTTCTTACAAGTTTCCAGACCCTACCTTGGATTCGTTGCTCAAAGTTATAGACATGGCCGGCCCAGATGTTCTTGATAGGTTTCAAAAGAAGTATGGGAATTTGGTTAGGATGGTCCGTACTATCACGAAGTATGAACATGATGCTTTGCACACCCTGCTGCAGTTCTACGAGCCTTCGCTGAGATGCTTCCTCTTTCCAGATTATATTTTGATGCCAACGCTAGAAGAATTATCATTTATTTTGGGGGTTCCAATCATGTCAACAGTACCATTCTTTTCTGGTAGCTCTCCTAGTGTAAAAGAAATTGCCGCTGCAACGCAAATGGACCAGTCAGTGATCAAAAGTGGTGTGAGTAACAAAAACGGAGTTGACGGATTTCATCTGGAATTCCTTTCTGATCAAGCTCAAGAGGTTGCTAATGCTAAAAACTGGACGGTTTACAACTCCATTCTGGCTCTTTGCATATATGGCCTAGTTTTTTTTCCCAATCAGCAAGACTTTGTGGATATGCAAGCTACGAGAGTTTTCGTTCTTAAAAATCCAGTCCCTACTTTGTTGGGGGATTTTTATCATTCCGTGCATTACAAGAACGAGAAAAGAAGGGGAGGCCCCGTTAGTTGTTGCACTCCACTGCTATGTCATTCGCTTTTCAAGCATTTGCCTCAAACAGGTGCCTTTGTGGAAACCATAGATGTTGTGAAATGGTCCGAGCGAATGATAGGTTTAACTGCTGATAATATTGTTTGGTTCGATCACCGGTTGCTGAGAATTGAGCTCATCACAAGATGCGGAAGTTTTCCAAATGTACCTCTGATTGGCAGAAAAGGAGGGATCAATTATAATCCAGTTTTGGCCATCCGACAGTTCGGGTATGCTTCCAGGGGTCCTCCTACAGAGCAAGACGTGGAAGAATCTTTGTTCTTCACAGGAACTAAAGATGAGAAGGTGGTAGAAGTAGTGAATGCTTGGAAAGATAAGCATAAAATTGGAAAAGCGGTTTTTGGGAAAGGAGATTGTAGGTCTTATCCTGAATATGACAGATGGATCGAGATGAAAGTAAAGGATTTGCTTTTACCCTTTTCAAGAGGACCTCTTTTATGTTCAGTATAGCCAGAACAGCCCACCATGGTGGCTATTGAAGAGTGCGAGAAATGGAAGAAAATGGTTAGAGAGCTGCAGATAGAGAACTCTGGAATGAGCAGATGTCTTCAGAAAGCTCTAGCTGACAACAAAGAGTTGGAAAAAAGAGCATTGAAAGCGGAGAAAACCTTGGCAGACAAAGAAGAAGATTTTGATGACAGGGCTCGATACTTCCGGAAGCTTACCTTGGGAGCAGATGATACTAGTCAGGCCCACAAGACTAAAAAGCAGGCTCTAGCCCGAAGCAAGGATTCGTTAGCTAAACTCCGTCAAGCTTGGGATGAAGTCAGAATTGAGAACTCTGAATTGCTGACCTAGTTAAAAGATAAAAATGAAGAGCTGAAGAAAGCACATGAAGCAAGAAGAAAGCATCGAGAAGACCTTGACAAAAGCCAAGAACAGATAAGGAACGCTGAAGATAAGCTGAAAACTGCCAACAAAGAGCTTGAAGAGGTCACGGCAGATCTGAAACTGGTTAAAATTCAAGCTGGAATTAAGAGGCGCAAAGGAGCCAATGAAGATGAAGCATTGCTGATGCACGTGGGGTCATTAGAGGATGCATTGGAAAAAAGGGACGTCGTAATCAAAGAGCTGATTGAGAAGCCACATCATCAGCGTACCCGCATCCTGTTCGAAGAGATTAAGTATTCCAGCCAGAAGCTAAAAGATGTAGAGCTATCAAATTAAGAATTTTCGCCATTTCTTTGTAATTTGCAATGGTTACCATCAGAATTGTTGATGGATCCATTTGACTGCTTGTTTCTTAGTCTGTTGCTGAAACTATGACAAATGTGCTTGAAAACTTTTGGGAATTTGTATGAAATGAGCTATTTCTGTTCACAATTTCTGGTCTTCAGATATATGTGACGTGATAAGATATCTGCACACTGGCACACTACACAATCACTATCAGATATTTATGATTTGCGTATATGAATATCTCTTCAAGGTAAAACTCAATAATCATGATTTATGGTCGTCAGGAATTCGTGGTTATGATTGGAATCAGAATATGAAAAGTATCTTGAAATGACAAACATAACTGTGCATTTGCATTGCATCGCATATCATTTTGCATGATGTTATTTTCTTTTTCAGGTACCTGTTGCAGGAGATCTCTAACCTTTATTTGGTTTCAGGCATTATAGCTGAGAATCATATTCACCGATACTCAACTCGAAGAAATCAAGCAAGGGTTATGGATCAAATGCAGAAGGATTTGTCTGAGATGAAGGCCCAACTAGGGCATTTTATGGGGGACATTCAGGCGTTGTCCCGGGGTCAGGAACTGCTGAGAGAGGAACTAAACCAGATGAAGATTCAAATGGGCCTGGTCATGGAAATCTTGAGTAAGGTGTTGAAAAAGGAAAACGATCATGTGCCCGCTCCCACAACCGAGGTCTTTGCCCCTCCTATCTCTTTGGGGTTTGCCTTAGATCATGGATTGCTTCGTGAATCCCCTCCGCAAACTAAAGGTTCAGAGATCTCTCACCAGCAGTTACCTCCTACTCCTCAAGAGGATCTTAAGGCAGAGGGGCCTAAGAGGAAGTTTGATCCCATTCCAATGCCGTATGCGCAATTGTTGTCTTATTTGCTCGAGCTCAAACTGGTTGAACGTGTTAGCTTGGGACCGCTGCCAACGAAGTTTCCTCTGGGACCTAATGCTAATGTTAGATGTGAGTTCCACTCTGGGGAACCTGGTCACAGTGTTGAGAATTGTACAAGGTTTAAGCATAAAGTCCAAGAGCTCATTGATTCAGGGGCAATCAAGTTTTCATCAGTTGGCACTGGTAAACAAAGTGATGTTGCTCCCATTATTGCAAAGGGACTGAGGAATCCCTCTTTTGCCAAAGGATCCACCTCGCGTCAGGGATCCATTCCACAACCCTATGTTGCAGAAGACCCACGTCAGCAACCCTTGTTTGTGCCTCAGCCGAATGCAGAAAGGGAAGTGCAGGGCCAGACTGGGCGCCCAAATCAGCAGCAGCAAGATTACCAGCAGAGGAGGCAACCCAGACCAAGGAAGCTCAAGAGGATATTTGATCCTATTCCTATTCCTTACAGTCAGTTGTTGGCTCGCTTGCTCCAGAGTTCGCTGATCCAGCTGAGGAAGGCCATGCCCGTGCCATACCCCATTCCTCCAGACTATGACATGAGTGCTAGCTGTGAGTTCCATTCAGGAACGTTTGGGCACACACTTGATAACTGTAATGTGTTCCAGCACAAGGTGCAGGATTTGATTGACGCAAAGGTTATCACCCCAGACGGTACCCCCACAAGGTGAAGCTTCTTTATCAGGGTGAGCACTCAAAGCTACAAAAAAAAAATATCAGAAGCAGTCAGTCCAGACGGAGCCAAGCCTCCTCAACAAGGACAATCATTTAGTTTCTTTGCTGCTTTTTCATATGTAGTCTTTATTTGTTTGTTCAGACATTGTTTGCATGTTAAAATTTGTTTGTATTTGGTCTGAGGATTTTAATGCAATGAATATGTTTTCTTGAAGTAATCCATTCGTATTCACTCATTTAATGTTAATGTGCACTGTAATACCAAGTTTCTTGTTTAAACTCTTGAGGGAGGATGATGATTTGAAAACGCAAAAATTTCTAATTGTGTGCTTTTGAACAGAACCCTGTTGAGGATGTACAGGCATTGTTTCAACTCCCCAAACACTGGAGATATAAGGGAGATAGACCCTCGTTAACCCCTTTGAGCCTTGAAGTAGGAGTTTATTTTCGTACGAAAAAACCCTCACATTTAACCTAGGGGCAGGGTAGGCGTCAGTTAATTTGACCGAGCGTTCAAATTTCAAAAGAAGTGTGCATCTGAGGATCCATTACCTTCTATTCCACCGTCAAGAGGTCAAGAGATGTGAAACCACAATGGTTATCCATCAACAATCAAAGAGTAAGGCAGTCACAACCCTTTCAAGAAAGTCAAGATAAGCCGGTGTCACACGACGTGTTCAAAAAAAAAAGAAAGAGAATAAAAAAAAATGAAAAAGCCCGCTAAGTTGAAGCTTGAAAACAAGCAACTTAGGCAAAAGTTAGGGCATCCCGCTGGACTCCGAAATCAAAGATTCAAAAGAATCAGTCCAGGCAAAAATTAGGGATAAAAAATCAAAAAGCAAAAGATGTGAAAGCAAAATGCGAAAAGGATTACAAAAGAAAATCCTCGAGCAAGAACAAAGTCGTGTGGCTACAGACACAAAAGACAAAAGGGGTGATTGTTACTCCAAAACCTCATTAGGTGTCAAACCATCAGTGCATGGGTTCCTTAAAGATCACAAAATCTTTTTGAGAGATGAGCGCTTGTGCAAATTAGCTGAACGTAGGACTGGAGAACATCACGAAGAGTGGGTGGGCACCGATAAACTTTGAGCCTTAAATCCATTTTTCTCAAAACCGTGAACCAGGCCACGATACAACCCTCAAAAGCCCTAATTGAAACAGGGTTATTTCGAAAGCATACTACCAAGAGATAGCGTTCCTGACTCCTATGAGTTATGCTAAAAGATCTTTGTTGGTGTTGCATGTGCATTGCATTCTTTCATTCAAAAAATTAATGTCGTATCCTAAGCAGTGATTCGTTCGCATGGCTTTGCGACGTCTTTTCAGTAAAACTTTAAAATTAACATGTGTGTTGCATTAGAATTTTTCATTCTCAGAATAAAACATTTTCTGCTTGCATACATTTGTTTGACATCAAAAGAAGTTTACATATGGAAATTCAGTCCAGAAGCTTAATCTTGTCGAGTTGAGAATCCTGAAACTCCCGAAGGGCAGCCACATCCAATGGTACTTCCTCAGGAAACTTTGTTGAGCAGGAGCTTTCCCAACAAGTTGTGCTAAGATGTAGTCGATCTGGGGCAATCACGTCGAATCATCTCTTTAAGGTGTAGCCAATCTGAGCCAATCACGTCGAGAAATCTCTCCAAAATTCAGCCAAACTAGGGCAATTAATTCGAGATCCAAATCTCTCCAAAGGCAGGTAGTCGGGGTATTTCTTCGAAGATCAGTAGTCAGGGGCAAAACTACTTCAAGGTTCATACTGGGGAAGGCCATCCCAAGAGCATGAGAAGGTAGTCCATCTAGACGGCTGATCAGCCTATCCAGGGTTCAGAGTATTGGGGCAGAATATCTCACGGTGATATGAGATGGTTCATGAATCTTCTCAAGGCGAATTCCTCTATAATCCATGCAATCTGAAGCAGCTAATTTGAGATGCATTGAATCTCTCCAAGAGTTTGAAGACACTGAAGCATTGAGCATGCCAAGTCTTCTGTAAAATCCTCTTGAGATAACTTCTTCTCTGTAATCCATGCAGTCCGGGGCAGTTACTTCGAGATTCGGCGAATCTCTCCAAGAGTTTGAAGACATTAAGGCATTTTGGATGTCAAGTCTTCTGTAAAATCCTCTTGAGACAATTTCTTCTGGTGGACCATGTTGATCTAGGGCAAGTGAAGAAGAGAAACTGTTGTTCACGCATATGCAGTCAATCAGCCAAAAGGTTTGAAACAAAAGGGCATTCCAATCCAAGGCATTTGTGGTTCCCAGTAAGAGATTGTATACAAACCTTTCTCCCCAACAAGTGGTGGTTCAAAGTGGGATTTTCTCATTTTTAGAAGTCATGTCTGGCACGGGGCATACGCGCATCTCCTTTTGCTTGCAAGTAGCAGCCTCGTACTAGGCTCAAAAGCAAGATTGAAGCCTTTTCAAGAGCATGGGCCAATTTCTCCTAGACGAGTAATCACTTATCCCCACGCAATATCCTGGGGCATGTGCATATACTTTTTTCCGTTGCAGGTAATGAGTGCGATCGATCCAAGCAGCATGAAAGTTATCTCTCGGCATAATCACCAGATATTTACTATGACTTGATACTGTTGTATCTTATTAAGTCGATTCTCTCATTCAAGATTTCCCACCGAATTTTGTGACAGCAATGGTTATCGAAGATTAAATTCTTCTGTGTTGATAACGGTTATTAATGCAGTGAGCACTCCATGTCCACAACGAGTGCAAACCCTCCAGTGCCTTGCAGGTGATGTGAAGGGTAGTTCGAGGCGGAGTGTTCGTCTAAGAGTTTGAAAACGTTGGTTTTCTATAAAATCCTCTTAAGAGACGAAACTTTTAGTACTAACATCCCTCGTGGAGTTTACTCTTGGCAGGATGTACCAGTAAGTGGTAGTATCATATATCCCGCAGGTTTCAGCATGTGAAATTTGTCAAAGAATAATCCCCAGCGGAGTTATTGACCATCCTAAACATGGGGCATGTTATCTCCCCAACAAAGGATACTCCCGATCTGTTATCCCCAGTAGAGTTTGAAGACGTTTGGTCTTCTGTAAAATCCTCTTAAAAGGGCGTTCCCCAGCACGAGACGCTTTAAAGCAGTTTTCTCTAGCAGAGTGTGTTGTAAACTCATTATCCCCAGCGGAGTCGTCAAAGGGAAAGGCCGTCCAACATGGGGCATTGTGAAATTTATCCTAAGCTCGACAGTCATCTTCCTCAGCAGATTACAGAGGAATTGCTTTGGATTTCCCTAACAGATCTCTGGGGATTCTTTCTCAGCATGTTGCAATGGATTGTCTTTCAATCAAGATTTGCATATCCCCGGCAGAGCATCCCTGATCCCCAGCAAGATCGTATCTCCGGTAATGGTACCCCACAGAGTTCAGCATTGAATTTTGTCTGCTATACTCCCCAGCCGAGTCACGGTAATTTCCCCAGCAAGGTTTAAAGAGATCGACAGAATCTCTCCTTCAGCAAGGTGTCAACATATGATATTACCCAGCAGGTGGTGTAATTCTCAGCAGTGTTCATTCACAATCCAAAGTCCAATTTATTTTGGCATGCGTACAGTTTGTTCATGTTATTCCAGCAGGTGGAGTGATCATTTGGTAAAGCTTCCAACGACAGTTTGGTAAGCACCGAAGTCCAACGACAGTTTGGCAAAGCTTCCAACGACAGTTTGGTAAGCACCGAAGTCAACGACAGTTTGGCACAGCTTCCCACGACAGTTTGGTAAGCCCCGAAGTCAACGATAATTTGGCACAGCTTCCCACGACAGTTTGGTAAGCATCGAAGTCCAACGACAGTTTGGCAAAGCTTCCAACGACAGTTTGGTAAGCACCGAAATCCAACGACAGTTTGGTAAAAGCTGCAAAAGTCCATCTGAAGATGGCAAGTTTGAAAGTCCAACGACTGTTAGGAAGAAGTCCAACGATAGATTGGCAGAAATCCAGCACAAATTGGTGAAAGTCCAACGACGGTTTGGCAGAAGTCCAACGACAGATTGGCAGAAATCCAGCACAAATTGGTGAAAGTCCAACGACAGTTTGGCAGAAAGTCCAACGACAGATTGGCAGAGCAGCTAAAGTCCATCGACGGTATGGCAAGCCAGTAGTCGCCTGGCGTCGTTCAAAAAGACATTGTTGAAAGTCCATCGACAGTATGGCAAGCTAGTAGTCGTCTGGCATCGTTCAAAAGACAGATCTCTTCGATGACGTTCATTTGAAGATTCAATCCAGCAGTCCTGTTGGGTTTATATCCCTTTTGTTCTTCATCATCCAGGGAAAATTTTTGGTTATATTTGGTATTCAATCACTATATACCTTGAAAGTCTGAAAGCAGTCGCTTTCAGACATTCAGGTCTACAGCATTTGAATAGGGGCAGCTGTAATACCCCAAAATTTGCTCTCCTTTTTTGGCACCATAGTTTAGCATTATCATATATCATATCATATCCATCTCATTAGCATTGCATTGCATTTAACATAGAAAAATGAAGCATAGCATCTCTCTTACCATCAAGGCATGTGATCAGGTGGAAGGTGGACAATCAAGGGATCATTCAAAGCACAAAAAAGGTCAGTCAAGTTCACTCAAGGCAAGCCAAGAGGTCTTCCATGTCTTATACTATTTCAATTGATCATCCACAATCTCAAGGAAGTGAGATTCAACATGAGATTTGAGCACTACATCTTTCACTATGCAAGAGGTCCTAATAATTAAAGGAAAACCCTCAAAAGAGATAGCTCATTGATCCAAAGTCACCCTCAAATGGCATATCTCATCATCCTTTAAGAGGGTACACAACATACTCTGAGGAATGTGAAATTGAAGACTGCACATTTTTCTCCTAGGAGGAGGGGGCTAAAACTAGGGTTTACAATAAAATCAGGGAATCTCTGATTTTTTGGACAAAACTTGATGTCATGGTATTCTATATGTCCTTAAGTGTATGGATGTGGAAAATTTCCTCTCAATTGGTTTTAGAAGTGGTTCAATTGGAAGAAAGATAAAAAATCAGAGAAATTGGGGTCAAGTCAAATAATCAGTGGAAAAAGTCAACTCTTGACTTTTTGAGGCCAAATTCATGAAATTCATGTTATATGTGTCCAATGTACAAAATTTGGTCAAGAAACTCCAAAGGAATCATGAAAAAAATCAAGATGTGGAAAGTTGCCATTTTTGGAAGAAGTAGGGTTCCAAAAATAGTAATTTTGGACCATTTTGCATCAGAGTTTGAACCAAGGCCATTTAAAATTGAAGCACCAAATGAAAATTCCACTCTGCCACAACAAAAGGTCTTGCTTTAAGCTGCAAATCCATGTGTAGAACATCTCCATTGGATAAAAATTGAGTGAGATATGACTGATCAAAGTTGGAGGAAAGTAGGGCAAAAACCAGGTCATGACCAAGAATTTTCAGGTCACGCGCACATCATTTCCTCAAACAGTTAGTGTTCCAAATGTTCACTCATTTTTCATCAAGATAAAAGCTTCAAATGGAAAACTTTTGAACATCAAAGTTGTTCTTTGTAGTGTCATCTTCAATATTGATGTTGGGAAAATTTTGAATTGATCAAATTATGAGTGAGTTATAGTGGTCTCAAGTTAGTGTGTTCAGACTGAAATTCCATGCACCAAGCTGCCTTGTCAACCGACCAACTACCTTGCCTACAAACTAAGTCCCAAACCTAGATGTTCCAAGTTACTTTTCACCAATTTCCAAGCCTCAATTCAATTCAATTTTCACCCCAAATTTGTCCCATGATATCTCCTCTTTCATGTGGCATCAATACCTCTTTGTTTCATTCACAAACTAGAGAGAAATTCTTGGTCAAACCATTAAACCTTGGGCTACTAAAAATCAGAAAAAAGGAATGTTGTTGTTGTTGTCATGTTTCAATCCACACGCATACAATCCATATTCCTTTTCCACTTTTAACCAAGCACCTTCTTTACACTAGCTTCATTATGCTACATCATGCATAAGAAAGGAAATGAGTTAAGACTTGCTGGGCAAGTTGTTCTGCTACAGCCGCGAACAACACATCACCACCACTCTTTTCCATTAATCCTCACCATAACACACCATACGTCATCACCATAACATCCCAACCAACCTCACTCGCCCTTAACTAACTTGACTCAGTTAGTTAGGGTGCACTCAGTTTAACCATGCTAACTCATTTAACTCAACTCACTAAACTATAGTTAGCTCACATTATAAATAGAAAACTCACACTCTAATTTCATTTTTAACCACATTCTCTCAAAACACTTCAAACTTTCTCTCATCTTCCCTCTACTTTCTCTCTCTGATTTCACACGATTTTCACCATCTTCCATTCACATTTCATCTTCATCCTCATCAAGGTTTCACTTCTGATCAAGAACAAGAGAGAAGAAGTTCAGCTCATCAATTGTAGCTTCGGTTCAGTTGAGTTTTCATTGAGGTTTTCTCCAAGATCTCAAGTTCAGTGGCATTTATTTTGCTCCATTCAAGCTTAGGAGCATAGGAGGATCATCTCTGGTCTTCTGTTAGTTTGAAGAACTTTGTTGCACCCCAAATTTTACCCTCAGATTCGTTTGATCATTATCATTTTTTTTATCGACCATTCTTGCATTAATTGTTTCATTGATCATTAATCATACTTTTTTTGTCATTTTATCATTTCATTTTAATTTTATCTTATTTTAAGATTTATTCAGATTTGTTTGAGTTTTTTAATTTAGTTTAATTTTATTTTCATTTTTATTTTTAATTATAGTTTTTCTTAGTTTAATTCATTTAACTTAAAAATCTAAGACAAAATCCATTCTACAAGTTCTCAAGCCCATTCAACTTTTCGTACTACCATAAGCCCATGTCCAAAAATAAAAAGAAACCCATGTTGAATTTGTTAAAAAAAAAGCAAATGATACATCTCTTTTTTGAGTACCACACCTCCTTTCTGCTATATCACAAACTTGGAAAACCTGTACTAATTCACAGCTTTGACCATACAGCTAACAAAAAAAAATGCATCAACTCGTACCACTACTACACTACACTCCACGCAAACCTCCTTACCACGCCTTGCCAAACTGGTGTAAACCTGCCATCGAAAGGGACAGCAGCTCCAAATCCTGCCATGAGAATGGACTTAATAGGACTGATTCAAAGATTAAAAAAAAAAGAAGAATTAAAAAAAAAGAACAAAAGGAACCAGCTTGACACCATAAAAAAGGGACATAACCTTTCATTCTGAGAAAAAGAGGAGGACGTTCAATCTTAAAACCACCAAGCCTTCTTCGACCTCTTCAACACAAAAAAACTGTGCCTTCAATACTCATTTTCGTTCTTCTATCAATACCCATTCGCCTCCAAAGCTTCTCCTTCAGCCTGCTTCAACCATAAACCACACGCCATCTTCAACGAAACCTACCTCCTTCAACTTAAAACAACCACCTTTTTCAGCCTCTTAATCCCCTCAAACACCTTCTTCAAACCTCAATCGAACCTCTTCAATCCTTATCAAAAACCACCCACGTCATCATCATCAATCTTTCATTTTCGTTCAACATCCATATCCCTTCACTTCAAGCTCGCGGATACTCGACGACGACAATAACCACCGCCCTTCATTCAATCTTCGACCCAATCTCCTCCGTTTCACCAAATCCTAACCTTCCAAAACTTCATAATCTGATTTCAAATCCAACAAAAACCATAATCAACCAAACACCCCTAATCACGCATGCAGAAAAGAGAAGAAAGAGAATGTTTCAAATCATGAAGAAGATGCGATACGAAGAGAGAATGATTGAATCAAGATAAGACAAGTGAGACGAACCTGAATCCAAACGAATCTGAGGTTTCCTTTTTGCGCGATGATGAAGTAGAGACTTCTGAGCATTCTATTTCCTTTGTGATCCCATTTTCGTTTGGGTTGTGTTTGATTTTCTGAATCGTGTTTGTAAGGGTTCTTTAAGCGGATCAGTTTTTGTTGTTGTTACTGATGAGTAGCTTTATAACCATAGCTGCGTTTACCTCTTTCTTTCCTTTTATTGATTCGTGCCCTGTTTTTCATTTTCAAAATGATGGTGATGTTGACTTGTTTAAGGGATAAGGATGGTTGTGGTTTTTTTAATCTTAACGTACCGCCTTGATGAATCATGGCCTTTGTTTTTCTCTTTTTGGATGTTGGGTTATCATAAAGCCTGCGTTGAAACTTTCTGGCTACCCTCTTTTGCATCAAAGCGTATTATTTTCGGTTATAGGGATGATGGGCTTCAAGCCCATATGATTCCCCTTTTTCATAAGTTTAGACCCTTTGTATTCAGGCTACACCCGTTTCCATTATGTTTTTTTAATTTCATTTCTTAAATCTCCTATTTGATTTTCTTTTCAGTTTTATTACTAACTTTAAACACCCTTTTTTTTTTAATATGGACTTCTTTTGATTTCATTGGTTTTTAATCTATTTTCATTTCTATTTCTTATTTCTTTTTCGATTTTCATTTTGGGCCTATGACATAAAAGAATTCTTGATTATATTGTCTTATTTCAAGTCATTAAATATCTTGATTTTATATGAGGCATATTTTCTATTTTTTTGGTCAATGAGAGTTTAATCAAAGATTTACCGATTTTATCGATTTAAAATCTTAATTTAGACTAGACCAACTTTATGTTTCATTTCAATCTCATTTTTTTTATTGGCCAATGATCTCACAAAAATCATGTTTTGTTGATTTATCAAAATCAATAAATTTCTTGATTAGTATGAGGCCTCCTTTTAGATATTTTTATTGGTTGATGAAAGTTAAATATCGAGATTATCGGTTTACCGATATAAGTCTTGATTAAATACGAGACCAGCTTTGTTTTTCACTTTGAGCCCATTATTGTTTTGGGCCGATGATATTGCAAAATCACGACTTTTTATCGATTTATTTCAAATCACTAAATCGTGATATATATGAGGCAATTTCTTTTATTCTACCGGTCGATGAAAGTCGAATATTATAGATTATCGGTTTCTCGATTAAATCATGATTAAGACGAGACCGACTTTATTTCAACTTCATTCTGTATTTTCTTATATCTTCATTTTCATTTTTGACCGATGAAGTCTTTCTATTCACGAACGTTGTTAGCGAAGCGACGAACCTTCATTATTTCAAATCTGTAGTGAGTGATCATCGAGATCTCTTTCTATACTTTGAGATCGTGATAGGTTACCTTCGACTAATCAACGAGAGTTTGTGATTAAGACAAGGTCTTTACCTTTTCTTTTCGTGTGGCACGATTTCATCGGAGAATGATCTTCTATATCATTTCTCTATCGTGTCTTGACACAAAGATCAAATCGTGCATCCTCCTATAGTGTGGTTTTCCTCATAGACCTTACTACGACGGATCAACACTACATTGGACCCGATTCATCGATCCAATAAATTAATCAACCATCACTAAATTTACTTTCAGTCAATATATATATATATATATATATATATATATATATATATATATCTTGATTTATTCTTTATGTCGATTATTATCCTTGTTAATATTATCATTGTTCCTATTTATATCTTGTGTATATTGTTCATTTAAAATACACTAATAAATATCAAAACCCTAAAAAACTCAATTGACCGGACTGTGGTTACTATTGTGTTTTGGACTGAGGACCTAGATTTAGGACTCTTTACCCTATGCTCTTGGAGTGGAGGTTTTGACTCTTGATCTTGGCTTGCCAGTGGCCCATCAGTGGGAAGTGTTTATGTACTATTTTGGGTTAGATCTTTCTATCTCTTGCTCATTTATATTGATGCATTTTTATATACTTGTATATATGTTTGCTTGACATTGTTTCTTAGCATGTTAGCATGATAAACATGATACTATGTGGTTACCATCATTTTTTGATTTATTATCATTTTATTTTGATGTTTTGATTATTACCATGTTCATATTACTTTGTTCATACTATCTGGATTATATATCTGTTCATATTCACACTGTTTATATCATATTCATGGTTGTTCACACTTGACCCTCCTTCCAAAGGAAATATCTTTACTTTGACTCCTAAGTCACAAACCTTTCCCATTTCATCCTTAGCCTCATAAGAGCCGTTTCCCTCATAGTTTAGTAATAGGATGGAGTTATCGTGAACTCCATGTGATTCTCACTATCATGAGAACTCACTTTACCTTTTACTCAGACTTGCAGAGTTATCGTGAACTCTGTGTGGTTCTCACTATCATGAGAATTCACTTCCTCCCTTCATAATGTAGACTTAGAGAGTTATCGTGGACTCTACGTGAGCTTATGCTCATTCCCTTTGGAACGTTGGCCATAGTCAATGTCTCCTTTTCTTTCACCCTTAGTTAGGTGAACTACGGTTCCTCTGATTCTTTAGTCAGATACGCAGGCACAAGATGCGACGTCTTGGCGAGCAAAACTTAGTGTACATACCTAGGTCTTTACCTTAGTTTTAATACAGATTCTTTTAGCAAGCAAACATAGAATAACATAAACTTAGCAAGAGGTTCCTGTAGAGTACTACAGATACATAGGGTGCTAATACCTTCCCTTTGTATAACCAACCCCCGAACCTTAGATCTCCCTCCTTTTAGGTTTTTCTCGATCTTGAACCTTTCCTTTGGATAAATCAAAGTCGGTTGTAAAAGAAATATGATGCAAGTTAATTAATAGCTTGTTATCCGATTTTCACCGCAACAGAAATGGCGACTTCACTGGGGAATAGCTATTTTTTTGAGGGTTAAGCCTACCTTGTTTTTGCTTGTGTTATTTATGTCTTGCTTGTTTACTTGTATACATCTGTGATATCTGTATATCTGTATGTATTTGTATATATCTCTGTCTGTACTAGATTTTCTGTGTGCAGGATGCTGCTATTGAGTGGTGAGATAAGTCCTAACCCGGACTTGAGAGCACATATGATAAGATCGTGGTGTAATCAATAGTCAGTTGTTGGCAGTAGTACCAACAATTTATGGCATACGATGACCACACTCAGATGAGGCCCTTTGGGATTGTTGATGTCTGATGTGAGCAGTCGCATTGATATTACTTTTTCAATTGAGTGCCAGGGATTCTGAGGACCGTAGTTATCTTTACCCCACTTGACCTTTTAGGATGTAGTGTGGTGACTATGAGGGAGCCAGTCCCGAGTAGTTGTCACGCGATACTACACTCAGACGAGTTTATCTTGAGAATATTATTAACCCGTGTAAGTAGTTACATGGACTGATAATATTCGAAGGATTTACGTAGACTCTGGGAACTTTTTAGAACCCTGTTCTGCAGATGAAAACCCATAGTACATACCTTTTGGGACGGGTAGACCATGGCTCCATGCTTGTGATCTTCAAACTTAGGTCTTCTCTTGTTTGTGTGTGCATATTTGTGAATATATGTATACGTTTGTTTGTGCATATTTGTGAATACCATTGTACATATGTTTGTGATTGTGTGTTTTTGCGTGAGTACATATCTATGTTTTGTGTGCCCGTGTTTGTGCATTGCATACATCTCATCGCATCCATTGATGGTTCCAAGGAACTCAAAAGTTCTTTTCTTTGCGAAGATCCTTAGAGATCATGGATTTTTAAAACAAAACTCTTCAGTTTCCAAAGTGTTCGCAGTTGGCCTTTGAGTTCCTCGAAACCATTTGGCTTGCATTAGCATTGCATTCTCATTGCATGTCATTTGCATTGCATTTGCATTTCTCAGCCTTGAGTCTTGTCCGTCCTTTGTCTGTAACCCAGGCGGCTTCCTGAAGCCATCATTGGACTTGAAGTAGCTTTTGAAGTTGTCTTTTTCAGACTCGTTCTTTGTGACCACCATGCTGGGGAACAGAGGCATTCAGCTAAAGACTTAGGGTACTCAGAAGCCAGGTTCAGACTTTGTTTGACTCTGATATGTTCTCATCCACGCCTCCAGGCGTCCAAATCAGTAAACCTTCGCCTAATCAGGCAGGTTCATCAGACTCTGAGGTGGAAGAATTTTCTGAGAGTATGTGTGAAGATGATTCTCAAGTGGATCCTGACAATCAACTCTGAAGTTGACTATCTCAGCTTGGCAGATTAAGAAGGAAATTTCAATTCCTTAAAGCTGGCAATTATTTGGCTGTTTAACATTTTTGTTGTATTTTCTTTGCATGTTTGAATTATATTTGCTTGCAAGCGTTGTTGTAATTTCAAATTGGCAAGATTAATGAAATGTTTGTGCATCTTTTGATTAAGTCCATTCGTTTCACTCATTTACTTTTGTGTTCATAAAGACAAAAAAAGAGAAAAACAAAAAAGCAGACAAATTTTTTTTTCCTTTATCAAACTGTTTGTTTAATCAAAGATTAGGGAGGATGACGAACATATTAACCATAATTGTTGTGGTATGCTTCCGATTAAACCTTGCCGAGGATGTAAGGCATTGTTTCAATTCCCCAAACACTGGAGAAATAAGGAAGATAATCCCTCGTTAACCCTTCGAGCCTAGAAGTAGGAGTTTTCTTTCTTTACACAAAAAAAACCCTAAAATCTCAACCTTGGGGCAGGGTAGTTCTCAATTTAACTTGGTTATGCAGTCGAACGCAAGCGCTTCATGCAAGACACCAGTCAGCTCTCTCAAATCAAATGAGTTAGCGTTGTACAAGTTGTTCATCTAAGCAACAATAAGGAAGGATAGCTGAAAAATCCTTAATCAAAGGATGAGCCGAGTCCCTTTCAAGGCAAAAGCCAAGAAAGATGGGAAGTTCAGAACTTTACCTTATACAAAAGAACTTGTACAACAGCCAAAAAGGAGTTTCAAAGTAACAATTAAACAAAAAAGAGGTCCTAACCGCAAATAAAGAGAGGTATCGTGACCTCAACCAAATCAAAAGAAGAGGTATCGTGACTTCAACCAATAAAAAACAAAGAGAGGTATCGTGACCTCAATCAAATCAAAAGAAGAGGTATCATGACCTCAACCAGCAAAGACAAGGAGAAGTCTCAAAGTCTCAAAGATTAACCAAATTCTGCGAGGGAGTACTGACTATCCAAGGGGTCTAAATCATCATCAATGATCATCAGCTCGTTCCTAGTCTGTGGGAACCTGAATGTATAGCTTAAGTTAACTGAGCTTAGGATTGGAGTTCATCACGAAGATGGGGTGGGTACCAAACAAACTTTGAGCCTTTGTTCTTTGTTTCATAAAACCGTGAACCAAGCCACGTTACAACCCTTAAAAGACCTAATTGAGGTAAGGTTGTTTTGAAAGCATACTGCAACAAGGTTGATTAACCTGACTCCTAATGATCTTTGCTAATTGTGTGTGTTGATCACTTCGTCTGTCATTCTGTAAATGACCTGATCCACTTTGTTTTTTATTGTTTAAAAATTTGATTTCAAAAGCTTGCATGAATTTTTGCACTGAAATTGCCAATTTTAAATGAACAATACTTGTTTGTGAAATGATTCAACATCAAAGGAATCCCGACAAATGCAGTCAGCTAGGGAATTTGATTTGATAAGGGAAGCTCGGTCAAGGGGCAACTAAGCGGAAGGTTCTGCCGATCCATCATTTCAAGAATTGTTGAATCAGGGGCAGAACTCTTCAGAGTTCAGAATACTGAGGCAGGTCTTCTTGAGGTCATTTCATGACAAGTTTGGACTTCGATGACCCATCAACAGGGGCAAGTTTGTTCCCTAGTTGTTTCTACCACAGTTTAAAGGACTTTGTACTGCGAATACAGTTGAACTAGGGCAGTTATGTCAAGACTCATGGATCTTTTCAAGAGTTTGAAGATATTGAAGCATTTGGTATGCCAATTCTTCTGTAAAATCCTTTTGATGACTTATCCTCACAAGACCAGTTAATCAGAAGCAGTCAAGTCAAGATTCTGCAAACCTCTAAAAACAACTAGTCTGGGGCATCTCCTTCATAGATTTACTTGACAGGGGCAAGTTTGTTCCCCAGTTGTCATCAACCAGTCAGAAGGACTAATTCAAGGACTTTATTGTGCAGACGCTGTTAATCTAGGCTTTGTACAAGACACTCCGGGATGAGTATAAACTATCAGACAGCCTCCTCTTAGGCTTTGTATAAGGATTCTCCCATGCGGAGTCAGTCAGTCAACAGATAGCCTCCTCTTAGGCTTTGTATAATGATTTCCCCAAGTGGAATCCAGCCTCCTCTTAGGCTTTGTATAATGACTTTCCCCAGCGGAATCCAATCAATCTCTCAGCTTCAACTTGGGGTTTCGATCAAGACACCTAACTAGTTCACGGGCTCTGTCGTGCAAAGCAGTTAATCAGGGGCAGTTATGTCGAGATTCGGTAAATCTCTCCAAGAGTTTGAAGATATTGAAACACCTTGTATGCCAATTCTTCTATAAAATCCTCTTTATGTATTCTTCTGACAGACCATGTACTCAGGGGAAGATGAGTCATGCAGAACTACTCAGTTTTTGTGGCGTCTCTGCCAGCTCCCCGTGATTTTGTCTTTTCAGCTAATCTCGGCACTTCCCAATGGATCTCTTCTCTCCAATGAAGAAATTAAACTCATGATGGTATTCCTAGTGAAGTCAAGATGCTATATCAAGTGGAGTACTCTTTCCCATAAAGAAGGACATAACCCTGAAGTAAAGCTACTTCACCCCCAATGATGGTCCAAACTTATGAGTTTGGCTGGGTATCCTCGTCGAGATGTTTATTTCATCTCCAGTTTTGCTTCTTGTCTGTTATGTCAGCATAAGCTTAAGCATGGCATAAGCACTCATATGCATAACATATTATCATTTTTGCTACATGTTTCTGGTGTTTACCTGTGTTGTTCACTTTGGCGTTTATCTCCCCAAGTGACTGGGTGTGTCTATTCTCTCTATAGAGTTGTCAGCCCTAGGCATAAAGTGCCCATTCTTTTCTGAATTCCCCACAGAGTTTTATCCTCGTGGATGATGGTTGCTTCAGTTATCTTTTTCCACATTCGGATAAGATAAATCCCCAGTTGAGTTCATTCCTCAATTGGAGTCTTGTTTGACCGTTTCTTTCTAGCTTGTTCCTAGATTGAACTTTGGTCCCTAACAGGTGTGGTTTCTAAGCCCATCTTGAACGTGCATTTATTTTGCACTGTGTCTCACAAGAAGAATCTTTTACAGATCCTCATTGAAGGCATGATTATTTCTCCAGCAGTATTGTGATGTCAACATCTCTTTGGAATTTATACCCAACAACAAGCATCATTCTCTTGGAGAAGCTTGTTCTTTCATGGCAATAAGTGACAGTCTCTTATGAGAAACTTATCTATCTCTGGTTTTATTCAACCCCTTTGCAACCATAATGGGTATTCCCCAGGAAGTCTAATCTTCATTGATGCAACCCCGGTATCAATCTAGCCGATACTTAATCACCTCATTTGGATACCTAAAGTCCAGTAATCGCTGGCACTGTTTAACCAGGTCAGACATGAACCAAAACTTCAGGTTATCGTGAACCCGTTGTTTGAACCTTTTTCTAAAGTCCAGTCATCACTGGCATCTTTTCTTTTTCAGGTCTCATAAGAACCTAAAGTCCAGTCATCACTGGCATCTTTTCTTTTTCAGGTCTTATTTGGACCTAAAGTCCAATCATCATTGGCACCATTCTTGTTTGAATCGAGTCGAACCTAAACCTGAACCTTGAGTTATCGTGAGCTCGTTGTTCATCCTTTTATTTCAGTTTATAACTGTTCTTGTTCGAATCGAGTCGAACCTGAACCGAGTCTTTGTTTGAATCGAGTCAAACACTGACCATCTTTATTCTTTTATTTAAAACCGTTCTTGTTTGAATCGAGTCAAACCTGAACCGAGTCTTTGTTTGAATCGAGTCAAACATTGAGTCTCTTGTTTTAATCTGTTCCTGTTTGAATCGTGTCAAACTTGAACCCAAAAGTCCAATTATCGTTGGCACTGTCTTTGGTTTGAATCGAGTCACCTTAGACTTTTATTTTAGTTTGTTCTTGTTTGAATCGTGTCAAACTTGAACCGAGTCCTTGTTCGAATCGTGTCGGACATTGTCTCTTGTTTTAAGATCTTGTTCTTGTTTGAATCATGTCAAACCTGAACCGAGTCCTTGTTCGAATCGTGTCGGACATTGTCTCTTGTTTTAAGATCTTGTTCTTGTTTGAATTGTGTCAAACCTGAACCGAGTCCTTGTTCGAATCGTGTCAGACATTGTGTCTTGTTTAAGATCTCGTTCCTGTTTGAATTGTGTCAAACTTGAACCCAAAGTCCAAATTATCGTTGGCACCGTCTTTGGTTTGAATCGAGTCACCTTAGGCTTTTATTTCAATTTGTTCCTGTTTGAATCGTGTCAAGCTTGAACCTAAAATCCAGTTCATGCTGGTATCCAAAAATCCAGTTCATGCTGGTATCCAAAGTCCAATTCATGTTGGCATTTAAAACCCAATTCATGTTGGTATTCAAAATCCAGTTCATGCTGGTATTCAAAATCCAATTCATGTTGGTATTCAAAATCCAGTTCATGCTGGTATTCAAAATCCAGTTCATGCTGGTATCCAAAGTCCAATTCATGTTGGTATTCAAAATCCAGTTCATGCTGGTATTCAAAATCCAATTCATGTTGGTATCCAAAATCCAATTCATGTTGGTATTCAAAATCCAGTTCATGCTGGTATTCAAAATTCAATTCATGTTGGTATCCCAATTTCAGCTCATACTGATTATTCTTCCTAAACCAAATCCTTGTTATCCCAACCAACTCATATTGGTACCTTAGACCCAATCACCTCATTCGCCTTTGGCCTCATAGTCATAGGTAAGCTTTGACCTCATAGTCATAGCCTTCTTTAACCTTTGACCTCATAGTCATAGGATTCCTTCTTATCTAAAAATCCAGCTCATACTGATACCCAAAGTTTGTCTCTGTCTTTTTCTGGTTTTTCTTGAAGATCCCGTTTGAACTCTTCAGCATAAGAATCCCTAGAAAATATTTGTAGGATGTCTATCCTTTTATTTCAAACTGATCCCCTGTGGTGATCATGTCTTCTTTCTGGTTTCATGCCCAGTAAGAATGTGTCTTTTCCCCAGCATCGTCCGGTTACTTTTGAACCTGTCGTCTATCTGCCTGGATTCTTCCCCAATGGAGAACACCTCTCTGGCTCCTGTTTCCAGTGAGGATCTGTAGGGTTTCCCCTCAGCTTTTCTATCCCCAGTGTTCCCTCGGAGTCTCCCCAGGAATTCTCTTTTGTCTGTTAGCCTGTATCCCCAGTGAGTTTCCCTCATGGATACTAACCTTCATTCTTCCCCCGTGTTATCCACCTATGTGTGTTTGCTTTCGTTGTTGATTGCATTTTTGCACCATCATGGCATCATACCATCATACTAGAAGTTCATGGTACGTCTGCATCCTAGACTAGTTTGGTTCATATTATTGCATATCAGCGTATCTAAGGGCAAAATTTTTGATTATCTATATTTAAATATCTTTCACCATCTTTCCATATCCCTTGTCACCTGGTGACGATATTTAAATAGGGGCAACTGTTGCACCCCAAATTTTACCCTCAGATTCGTTTGATCATTATCATTTTTTTTATCGACCATTCTTGCATTAATTGTTTCATTGATCATTAATCATACTTTTTTTGTCATTTTATCATTTCATTTTAATTTTATCATATTTTAAGATTTATTCAGATTTGTTTGAGTTTTTTTATTTAGTTTAATTTTATTTTCATTTTTATTTTTAATTATAGTTTTTCTTAGTTTAATTCATTTAACTTAAAAATCTAAGACAAAATCCATTCTACAAGTTCTCAAGCCCATTCAACTTTTCGTACTACCATAAGCCCATGTCCAAAAATAAAAAGAAACCCATGTTGAATTTGTTAAAAAAAGAGCAAATGATACATCTCTTTTTTTAGTACCACGCCTCCTTTCTGCTATATCACAAACTTGGAAAACCTGTACCAATTCACAGCTTTGACCATACAGCTAACAAAAAAAAAATGCATCAACTCGTACCACTGCTACACTACACTCCACGCAAACCTCCTTACCACGCCTTGCCAAACTGGTGTAAACCTGCCATCGAAAGGGACAGCAGCTCCAAATCCTGCCATGAGAATGGACTTAATAGGACTGATTCAAAGATTAAAAAAAAAGAAGAATTAAAAAAAAAAGAACAAAAGGAACCAGCTTGACACCACAAAAAAGGGACATAACCTTTCATTCTGAGAAAAAGAGGAGGACGTTCAATCTTAAAACCACCAAGCCTTCTTCGACCTCTTCAACACAAAAAAACCGTGCCTTCAATACTCATTTTTATTCTTCTATCAATACCCATTCGCCTCCAAAGCTTCTCCTTCAGCCTGCTTCAACCATAAACCACACGCCATCTTCAACGAAACCTACCTCCTTCAACTTAAAACAACCACCTTTTTCAGCCTCTTAATCCCCTCAAACACCTTCTTCAAACCTCAATCGAACCTCTTCAATCCTTATCAAAAACCACCCACGTCATCATCATCAATCTTTCATTTTCGTTCAACATCCATATCCCTTCACTTCAAGCTCGCGGATACTCGACGACGACAATAACCACCGCCCTTCATTCAATCTTCGACCCAATCTCCTCCGTTTCACCAAATCCTAACCTTCCAAAACTTCATAATCTGATTTCAAATCCAACAAAAACCATAATCAACCAAACACCACTAATCACGCACGCAGAAAAGAGAAGAAGGAGAAGGTTTCAAATCATGAAGAAGAAGCGATACGAAGAGAGAATGATTGAATCAAGATAAGACAAGTGAGACGAACCTGAATCCAAACGAATCTGAGGTTTCCTTTTTGCGCGATGATGAAGTAGAGACTTCTGAGCATTCTATTTCCTTTGTGATCCCATTTTCGTTTGGGTTGTGTTTGATTTTCTGAATCGTGTTTGTAAGGGTTCTTTAAGCGGATCAGTTTTTGTTGTTGTTACTGATGAGTAGCTTTATAACCATAGCTGCGTTTACCTCTTTCTTTCCTTTTGGTGATTCGTGCCCTGTTTTTCATTTTCAAAATGATGGTGATGTTGACTTGTTTAAGGGATAAGGATGGTTGTGGTTTTTTTAATCTTAACGTACCGCCTTGATGAAACATGGCCTTTGTTTTTCTCTTTTTGGATGTTGGGTTATCATAAAGCCTACGTTAAAACTTTCTGGCTACCCTCTTTTGCATCAAAGCGTATTATTTTCGGTTATAGGGATGATGGGCTTCAAGCCCATATGATTCCCCTTTTTCATAAGTTTAGACCCTTTGTATTCAGGCTACACCCGTTTCCATTATGTTTTTTTAATTTCATTTCTTAAATCTCCTATTTGATTTTCTTTTCAGTTTTATTACTAACTTTAAACAACCTTTTTTTTTTAATATGGACTTCTTTTGATTTCATTGGTTTTTAATCTATTTTCATTTCTATTTCTTATTTCTTTTTCGATTTTCATTTTGGGCCTATGAAATAAAAGAATTCTTGATTTTATTGACTTATTTCAAGTCATTAAATATCTTGATTTTATATGAGGCATATTTTCTATTTTTTTGGTCAATGAGAGTTTAATCAAAGATTTACCGATTTTATCGATTTAAAATCTTAATTTAGACTAGACTAACTTTATGTTTCATTTCAATCTCATTTTTTTTATTGGCCAATGATCTCACAAAAATCATGTTTTGTTGATTTATCAAAATCAATAAATTTCTTGATTAGTATGAGGCCTCCTTTTAGTTATTTTTATTGGTTGATGAAAGTTAAATATCGAGATTATCGGTTTACCGATATAAGTCTTGATTAAATACGAGACCAGCTTTGTTTTTCACTTTGAGCCCATTATTGTTTTGGGCCGATGATATTGCAAAATCACGACTTTTTATCGATTTATTTCAAATCACTAAATCGTGATATATATGAGGCAATTTCTTTTATTCTACCGGTCGATGAAAGTCGAATATCATAGATTATCGGTTTCTCGATTAAATCATGATTAAGATGAGACCGACTTTATTTCAACTTCATTCTGTATTTTCTTATATCTTCATTTTCATTTTTGACCGATGAAGTCTTTCTATTCACGAACGTTGTTAGCGAAGCGGCGAACCTTCATTATTTCAAATCTGTAGTGAGTGATCATCGAGATCTCTTTCTATACTTTGAGATCGTGATAGGTTACCTTCGACTAATCAACGAGAGTTTGTGATTAAGACAAGGTCTTTACCTTTTCTTTTCGTGTGGCACGATTTCATCGGAGAATGATCTTCTATATCATTTCTCTATCGTGTCTTGACACAAAGATCAAATCGTGCATCCTCCTATAGTATGGTTTTCCTCATAGACCTTACTACGACGGATCAACACTACATTGGACCCGATTCATCGATCCAATAAATTAATCAACCATCACTAAATTTACTTTCAGTCAATATATATATATATATATATATATATATATATATATATATCTTGATTTATTCTTTATGTCGATTATTATCCTTGTTAATAATATCATTGTTCATATTTATATCTTGTGTATATTGTTCATTTAAAATACACTAATAAATATCAAAACCCTAAAAAACTCAATTGACCGGACTGTGGTTACTATTGTGTTTTGGACTGAGGACCTAGATTTAGGACTCTTTACCCTATGCTCTTGGAGTGGAGGTTTTGACTCTTGATCTTGGCTTGCCAGTGGCCCATCAGTGGGAAGTGTTTATGTACTATTTTGGGTTAGATCTTTCTATCTCTTGCTCATTTATATTGATGCATTTTTATATACTTGTATATATGTTTGCTTGACATTGTTTCTTAGCATGTTAGCATGATAAACATGATACTATGTGGTTACCATCATTTTTTGATTTATTATCATTTTATTTTGATGTTTTGATTATTACCATGTTCATATTACTTTGTTCATACTATCTGGATTATATCTCTGTTCATATTCACACTGTTTATATCATATTCATGGTTGTTCACACTTGACCCTCCTTCCAAAGGAAATATCTTTACTTTGACTCCTAAGTCACAAACCTTTCCCATTTCATCCTTAGCCTCATAAGAGCCGTTTCCCTCATAGTTTAGTAATAGGATGGAGTTATCGTGAACTCCATGTGATTCTCACTATCATGAGAACTCACTTTACCTTTTACTCAGACTTGCAGAGTTATCGTGAACTCTGTGTGGTTCTCACTATCATGAGAATTCACTTCCTCCCTTCATAATGTAGACTTAGAGAGTTATCGTGGACTCTACGTGAGCTTATGCTCATTCCCTTTGGAACGTTGGCCATAGTCAATGTCTCCTTTTCTTTCACCCTTAGTTAGGTGAACTACGGTTCCTCTGATTCTTTAGTCAGATACGCAGGCACAAGATGCGACGTCTTGGCGAGCAAAACTTAGTGTACATACCTAGGTCTTTACCTTAGTTTTAATACAGATTCTTTTAGCAAGCAAACATAGAATAACATAAACTTAGCAAGAGGTTCCTGTAGAGTACTACAGATACATAGGGTGCTAATACCTTCCCTTTGTATAACCAACCCCCGAACCTTAGATCTCCCTCCTTTTAGGTTTTTCTCGATCTTGAACCTTTCCTTTGGATAAATCAAAGTCGGTTGTAAAAGAAATATGATGCAAGTTAATTAATAGCTTGTTATCCGATTTTCACCGCAACAAACTTCAAATTCAGGTTTCTTCTCCAACCTTCGTTTTCTGTAATTCCACTTGTCTTCTATTGGTTTGAGCTTCTTAGAAGCTATGTTGAATCCGGCTAGTTGATAGGCCTCTTAGAGGCATAGTTTCAAAACCTAGGGCATGAATTAATCTCCTCTGTTCTCCATGTGCGTGTGTTTTATGTGAAAAATAGGGGTAGATTCATGATGTACATGAGTTTAGCTTTCGATTGATATATGTATTATGAATTTCTGGAAGGATGTGAGTTTGCAGGTGGTGGCTGCTGGCCGGAGAAGATGACCGGAGGTCATCTCCGGCCGGTGATGTTGAATGCTAGGGTTTGTGTGCGTTCTAATCTCGTCCGTCCATTTTTCATGATCGTGTGGTCCAAAATGTTCCAGCACATTAAAATTCATGTGCGTGTCACGTGTGGTTTCTGATTTTATGTTTAAACATGATGTGTGGCAGTGCATGGTAGTTAGGGTACTCATTCGCACATGTGCATTGATCTTGATTACTTTGACTATAGCTTGACTATGACTTGATCCAATGGCTTGTGTGGTTTTGACTTGGTTTGACTGAATTCCATGATAGTTAGGGTGTTATGCGCGCTTATTGGACCTAATCAGATTGCTATTCGTACCCCATGTTTTCAAGCCAAAATAATTTGAACTGATGGATTGCTATGTTTACACCCCCAGTCTTCATTTCACTTCATTTTATTTTTCCATTTTTTATACACGTTTGCTTTTCAATTTTTAAAAATACCAAATATCATCATAAAATTCCATAAAACTTCATGAACATCATTAAGACATTTATGAAATTTTTGATGATTTTATCTCTTGATTTTATGACCTTTTTACCCCTGTTCCACAATTTTCTTTGATTTTCTTTTGTGTGCATTCTTAATGTGGTACATGATTTTGTGCATTTTTGTTCTTGATCATTAAAAATAGTTTTGATTTGATTCTTTTTGCATTGAGTCATTAATATCTTGAAGTATGTCCTATGATTTTTTATTTTTATTTTTAGATCATTTTATGACATGTTTGGATGTCCATCTTTGCATTACTTTGCATGTGTATCCAATTGGACTTAAGTGCATTGTATAAAGCCTTTTTGCCTTGATTTCTTGCATGCTATTTTGGTATATGATTCACTTTTGATTTGTGTATCTCAAAACCATGTTTGCTTAATTTCCATGAGTCCATTTAATTTTTGTTTAATGCATTACCTTTGAAACATAATAACGTGTTATATCATCTTAACTTTTGTGCATGTTTAGATGATTTGTTTTGTACATACTTGCATGAACATTTACATATTTGGTGAACCATTCATGTGACATAATAGGTCATTGGTACATATTATATGTCATCTTTGCATGTTGATTGTCATTTGAACCTTGTGCACCTTTAACATGTTGTGTTTGCACTTTCCTTTTTTGAACTTCCATTTCAATTCTACTTCTTCTATCACTTCTTAAATGTCTTGATAGTTGCTTCATGAATGCTTGTGAGATGTTTGTGAATCATTTTTCATTTCATTTCAATTCTGATCCTTGGATTACGTGTTCCATTCATGCATGTTTTTTCATTTCTTTTCATCTTTCATTCTCCCTTTTCTTATGGTAGCATGTTCTAATACCATGGATGATGATTGTTGGTTGTTCACTTGAGCTTGCATGATAATGATAATTTTTTTTTCCATATGATGTACATTCTGGTTGTGGTTATAGGATTTGATTTCTCATCTTATTCTTTTGAGCTTTATAGTGCATGAAATGTTCTTTTACTTCTTATACTTCCTATACATGTTTACTAACCATGTAGGGGCTTTGGTAAGTTGCAATTGAGTGTGGATAAGGAATCCACATTCAAACTCCTATCCTCTCATCTCTTTTACAATTCCATCTTGTGTTTTGTTAAGCACTTATGTGCTTTTTCTTAATAACTCATCACTTTCCCTTTTTGAATTACAATTCATCTTCTAACTTAGAAGTGAATTGTTTAATTCATTCCTTCTTTAGACTTTAGGTTGAAACCTCACAAACCATTAGGATCGCTCCCTTGACTAATCAATTAGGATTGAGTCTTAGTCCACATAGATTTTACCTTTTCTCCTTTGAGTCTTTCATCTTCTCATCTCAAAGAAAATGCAAAATATCTAATAAAGGTAGACATTTAATGCATTTAGGCCTTTCATATAAAGAAAAGATTACAAGGGGTTTTCTCTTATAATCTTAGAATGTGTAGCATATGGCCCATCTTGGGTCAATGTGTTAAACATTTGATCTTGTATGAGGGACTTAAATGCAATACTTGTTGAAGGTACAAATAAAAAACACTTCTTCATTTCTTAATCAACAAAACACTTAATAAACACAAGTATGCTAGTGTGTTTAAACCTTGACAATTGGAACTAAGTGTGGGGGTCTTCTTCACCCTTAGTGTACTTTCTTACTCATTCCATCTTGGAATGTGAGAACGTACACATTCCAATGACTAAGATTTAGATACACTATCATATGCAAACAAATGGAAAAAACTCTTAAAAGACAAAAACAAACAATCACGTCTTTCCTTCGGGAATTATTTTCTCATCTCATTCCATCATTCCTTAAGGATGCGTCATTTCCGTTCTACCGCAAATAGGTAACGCCTAAGTCTCCCTACAGCGAGCTGCAACACCTAAACTGCTAGGACGCGAACATTGACGTATTCCACTAAAAGACACTAACAACTTTCCCTAGTGAGGGGAACTACGTCGCTCTGATTCTCATGTTCCCGATGAGATACGTAGGCAGTGGGGTAGGGCCCATGCGACACTTCTTTTATTTTCCCTACATTTATTTCTCTTTCTCTTTCCATTCCTTTTCAAGTTCTTTTCCAGTATCTTTTCCTACGCCCTTTGATTGAAGCAAGCAAGCGTGGATCCCATCGGGTACGATGGACGCGAGGGGGTGCTAATACCTTCCTCTCGCGTAACCGACTCCCGAATCCAGTTCTCTTGGTCGCAAGACCAAGCTTTTCCTTCCCCTCAGGTTTATGCGGTGTTTCCTTTCCCTCTCTTGGGATAAATACACATTGCTGGAGACTCTGTTCGGTGCCACTTTCGCGTTTGTACTAGGATGAAAATCCTGGGAGCGACAGTAACCAACGCCCTTGAGAGGCATTTAAGAGTCTCGAGCTCCTCTAAATGCAGGCATTATTACTTGGCAGGTTTGATTCCCAATGTTATAGTACGATGGAACCTACGGGTAGAGACTTGTGATGGAATGAGAGGCCATGAGAAGTGACGAATTAAGGCGATAATGCGTCCCTTAATTCCAAATCCATTCGTATGCCAAGTAATTACAAGGATCCATGACTCGGGTCGTCTTCTAGACGTAGAAGCGGACGGGAAAAGCGGATGCCTTGGGATGGGTTACCGATTAGCGATACTGTGAGTTAGTGAGACTCACGAGCATGGATCGATGTAGTGCTGTGTACTCAAAGTCTTTTCCCTTCCCTTTGGACATGAGTTAGGATGTTAGAACCTTGTAAAGCTGAGAGGACTATAAGATAGCGAACTCACTGAGATTTGATGTATCTCACCCCACTGTTGTTGTTTACATCACAGGTTCTGCAGGTTCGGCGAAGGGTAAGGATAAAGTGGTTTGACTTGTTCCTTACGGATCGTAGCTTTTGAGATGGCATGGCTTCCGCTATGGCATTTTATTTTGAGATCATTGTATTGATCTAGTTCTTAGTGTTTTTTTTGGACATCTTGTATATGTTATGCCGTAGATTTTAGAACCTTGTATTTAGGGCATTTAATGTATACAATGTGTTAGCTAGGAACTTGTATATATTTCCGTACCAAACATACTATCCATGTATAATATATGTATTTGATGTATGTGTGTATATATATATATATATATATATATATATATATATATAGGCGTTACAGTTGGTATTAGAGCAGGTCGTATCCTCGACCTAGCCATGAAATTGTATAAGTGTTTCTTTCCGTTTTATATGTGTTGTGTCGCCATTGGTCTTACGTGTTATATTTATGGTATTGAGCCTGATCAACTTAATCCTATCTGTATGACATTTAGGAACATGGATGACCGGCACAGAAACAACCGTGGTAGACCGAGAACTACTCCAGCAGGGACAAATCCGCCAGGGGACGAAGGGAACGCCCCTCTGTATTAATTCATGCAGCAGATGCAGCAACATCAGAATCAGTTTGTGCAGCAAATGGTACAACAAATGGCGGGTGGTGTGCATCCTCCAGTGGTTGTTCCGGAAGCTGCAGGGGGAACCTTTAGGGATTTCATTCATATGAATCCTTCGGAGTTTCTGGGAGGGTTAGATCCAGTAAAGGCTCATGAATGGATATCCGGTATGGAGTGGATTTTCTTGATCGTCCAGTGTAGTGAAGAAAATAAGGTTGTCTTCGTTTCTCACTTGTTAAAGGGTCCTGCTATGAGATGGTGGGAAAGCGCTTCAGCCTTGATGACAGTTCAAGAGGTACCGAAAGTGTGGGAGCTGTTTAAGATAACTTTTATGGAGAAGTATTTTCCAAGTTCCTTAAGGTCTCAAAAAGAATTCGAATTTCAGCAGCTGAGACAAGGTAACTTGACGGTGGCTTCTTATGCAGAAAAGTTCGAGGTTATGGCTCCTTACTCTAGACAAGCCATGTACGCTCCTGATGAAAGGTGGAAGATTGATCAGTTTCTGTTTGGTTTAAGGGTTGAAATTTCACACAGTGTGTCTCAGAGAGAATTTACTAGCTATGCTGAATTGTTACGACAGTGTTATGTGGCAGAGCATAGTTTGAAGAAGGTACAAGCGGAAGGAGAACTAAGTAGGGTGAATCAAAGTGATCGTGGGCGACCGAATTAACAATTTAGACCAAGGCAACAAGCTTTCAAAGGAAAGCAACTTCAAGGTTCTAGATCTAGCGCACCCTCGGTGTGCCATTTTTGTGGGAAGAGGCATGGTGGTAGATGTCATTTCGAAGGAGTGGAGTGTCATCGGTGTCATAAGATGGGTCATTTGGCGAAGGATTGCCCTCAGGGTCGAATTGTAGCACAAGAAAAGAATACCGGTCGAGTATATACCTTGGAAGACAAAGGGTGACAACTCTTTGATTGCTGGTATGTGTTTTGTGAATGGAAATCCTTGTTTTGTTTTATTTGATTGTGGAGCTACACACTCCTTTGTATCGATGCAATGTGTAAAACGGCTTGGGTTACAAGCGGTCCCGTTGTCTCCACCCATGGTGGTTACTACTGCCATGGATGAGATGGTTGAAACACCTTTAATGTGTGAAAATTGCGTTTTATCTGTGGATGGAAGAGTCTTCCAGATTGATCTTATTTGTTTGCCGCTTAAGAAAGTGGATGTAGTTCTGGGAATGGATTAGTTTTCGGCTAATTCGGTATTTATCGGGTGTGAAGAAAAACTAATCATTATTCCATCTACTGAAGCTACTCCGAAGGATGTGTTAACTACTATTTTAGAAGGTACGGTCGGAATGATTAATTTCTTGCTTGATGAGGAAAAATCCGTTCTTTTGATTCTTACTAAGGAGGAGAGTGGCAACCGTCAAGTTTCGAGTATTCCGGTAGTTTGTGACTTTCCTAAAGTTTTCCCCAAGGATATCACTTCTCTTCCCCCGAAACGGGAAGTGGAATTCTCTATTGACCTGATACCGGGAACGGCTCCAATATCCGTTTCTCCGTATCGGATGGCACCACTTGAATTAAGAGAACTAAAGGATCAATTGGAAGAGTTGTTGGCTAAGCATTTTGTTCGACCAAGTGTTTCGCCTTGGGGAGCTCCAGTGTTGTTGGTAAAGAAGAAGGATGGTGGAATGCAGTTGTGTATTGATTACCGTCAATTGAATAAGGTCACCATCAAGAACAAATGCCCATTACCAAGGATAGAGGACCTATTAAATCAATTGAAAGGAGCCGGTGTGTTCTCGAAGATTGATTTACGGTCGGGTTATCATCAGATTCGGGTGAAGAGTTCCGATGTACCAAAGACTGCATTTAGAACCCGTTACGGTCATTATGAATTTTTGGTGATGCCTTTCGGTGTGAGGAATGCTCCGGCAGTTTTCATGGATTATATGAATCGGATCTTTCAACCTTACTTGGACCAATTTGTGGTGATTTTCATTGATGACATTCTTATCTATTCCCGTGACCCTCAGGAGCACGGTGAACACCTAAGAATCGTTTTATCCATTTTGCAAGAGAGGAAAATTTTTGCTAAGTTAAGTAAGTGTAAGTTCTGGATGTCGGAGGTTAATTTTCTTGGACATGTCATATCTCAGGGAGGTGTGGCGGTTGACCCATCAAAAGTGGAAGCAGTGATAAATTGGGAGAGACCGAAGAATGTGTTTGAAGTTAGAAGCTTTTTGGGACTAGCATGTTATTATAGAAGGTTTATTAAGGCTTTTCCCAACTGGCTTTATCGATGACGAGACTTACTCGGAAGGATTATTCGTATGAATGGAATTCGGCCTGTGAGGAAAGTTTTATGATCTTGAAAGAGAGATTGACGACCGCTCCTGTTTTGGTTATTCCTGATCCTAGCAAGTCGTATGAGGTATATTGTGATGCATCGAAGATGGGATTAGGAGGTGTGTTAATACAAGATGGACATGTATTGGCTTATGCTTCCAGACCGTTGAAAGTTCATGAAGATAATTATCCAACGCATGACTTAGAATTGGCGGCGGTTGTATTTACCTTGAAGGTGTGGCGTCACTATTTGTATGGTGTGCGTTTTGAGATGTTTAGTGACCACAAGCGCTTACAGTACCTCTTTAATCAGAAGGAGTTGAACATGCGTCAATAGAGGTGGATGGAATATTTGAAAGATTATGACTTGGAACTAAGATACCATCCGGGTAACGCGAATAAGGTGGCAGATGCTTTAAGTAGGAAAGTGTTGCACAGTGCCGACTTGATGATGTTAGAGTATGACTTAATGGAAAAGTGTAGAGATCTAAATCTTCAATTCAATTGCACTCCTAATTGTGTGATTATGGGAAATTTGAATATCACTTCTACTCTTCGGGAAGAAATTCAACAAGAGCAAGGGTTAGATGAGAAGTTACAAGAAGTGTTATTGTAACAGGGTTTTGTGCGAGCTACCGACGGAGTTATTGTATTTAACCAAAGGATTTGTATTCCGGACAACACGGAGTTAAAAAGGAGGATTTTAGATGAAGCGCATAAGGGTGCTTTTACTATACATCCGGGATCTTCAAAGATGTACCAAGACCTAAAGAGGGACTATTGGTGGTCCGGGATGAAAAGAGATATTGCGGTGTATGTGTCGGAATGTGCAGTGTGCCAACAAGTGAAGATCGAGCACCAAAGACCGGGTTGCTTGTTGCAACCTTTAGAAATTCCGGTGTGGAAATGGGATAGTATTTCGATGGATTTCGCCGTGGGATTACCCCGTGCCCAAGGCGGTTATGATTCGATTTGGGTGATTGTGGATCGGTTGACGAAGTCTGCTCATTTCTTGGCCGTAAAGACTACTTATAAGGCGAGTCATCTTGCAAGGTTGTTCATTTCGGAGATAGTGAGGTTGCATGGTATTCCTACTGGTATTGTTTCGGATAGAGATCCGAAGTTCACTTCGAGATTTTGGAGAGCTTTTCAACAAGCGATGGGGACGAAGTTGTGTTTGAGTACTTCGAATCACCCACAAACGGATGGTCAGACGGAACGAACGATACAAACCATGGAAGACATGTTAAGAGCTTGTGTCCTTGAAAGTGGAGGAAATTGGATAGAACTCTTACTGTTGATTGAATTCTCTTATAATAACAGTTATCATGCAAGTATTGGTATGGCACCTTATGAAGAATTATATGGAAGGAAGTGTAGGACACCTCTGTGTTGGGCAGAAGTGGGTGAAGATAGTATGTTGGGACCTGAGATTATTCACGAAACTACGGAGAAAATTAAGATGATCCGTGATAAGATCAAACAAGCCCAAAATCGTCAGAAGAGTTATGCGGATAACCGAAGAAGACCTTTAGAATTTGAAGAAGGTGATCACGTATTTCTGAAGGTTATTCTGAGATTGCGGTTGAAAGGACCATTTAAATCGCGGAAGTTAAGCCCAAGGTATGTGGGACCATATCAGATTTTGGAAAGAATTGGGGAAGTAGCCTACAGATTAGCCTTACCGCCTTCTCTGTCCGAGATGCACGACGTCTTTCATGTGTCTCAACTTCGGGAATTTGTCCCAGATCCTCTTCAGCCAATTTTACCAGATACAATTGAGATAGAAGCAGATTTGACATTTGAGCCTCAACCGAGTCATATCACCGGAGGAGAAACTAAAGTGTTAAGGGATAAGGAGATTCCTCTTGTTAAGGTCCAGTGGGATGAGACGCATCCGGGTGATGCGACTTGGGAATTGGAATCGGAGATGCGGGAGGTCTACCCTCATCTTTTCAGGTAATTGTTTTAAATTCGTGGGCGAATTTCTATTTAAGGGGGGGGGGGGGGAGGATGTAATACCCCGTAAATTATTTTTACTTTGGGTAATATTAGTTGTGATCAACTGAGTCCCAGTGTACTCTGATAAATTATCTGCAGAGATAATTAGGGTAACTGTTGGACTTAGAGTAAATCCAATTAATATTATCTGACTCTGAGATATTTTAAATATTTGGACTTTAGAGACTTTTTGGACAATTAGTAGTGTTGGTAATTGATGATGTTTTACTATATCTTTTTCTTTTCCTTCATTTTCCTCTTTGGAACCAAAGAAAGGAAAAGATAGAAAGAAAAGGGAGAGAAAGGAAAGGAAAGGAGAGAAGAAGCTCAAGAACACCAAATCCTCAATCTTCATCTAATCTTCATCGAACCAACTCATCTTCTTCATCATCATCCTCTGTATAAGGTGGGTTCTAGATAGATGCTTTTGTTTTAGATTTTTCTTAGATTCTAAGACTTAGGTTAGAGTTGTAAGAGATTTGGTTAAATTGGAAAATCTTGAAATTTAACGGTTGAAATGTGTTATAAACTGAGTAGTATGAGTCATATGAGTGTAGAATCGTTTATGTATGATTGTGGGATGTTTGGATATGTTTTGGTGGGGTTGTGGAACCATGGGAGATCAGCTGTTACGCTGATGAACTTTCTGCATTTCCCAGATTCGCACTGCGAATCCCCCAGCGAAGGGGCAAATCGTGCACTCGCTGGCAGCTAGCACTGCGAATGCGAAGGCGAGCATTCCCAGTGGTTCGCACTGCGAACCTTACATTGTTTTTGCTACTGCATTGGTTCGTCAGCGTTCACACTGCGAATGGGGCAGCGAACAATTGTTGGCTAGGAGTTCGCTGGACGTTTCGCACTGCGAATGAAGTAGCGAGCATTCGCTGGCTTATTCGCAATGCGAACATGGCAGAACATCCATTTTGTTTCTTGCATAACTTTTGACTCGGTTATCCGTTTTGCGTATTCTTGGTATCGTTGTGAAGCTAAGAACACATTCTAGCTGAGGGTAGTGAGAAATACCTGTTTATTGCCTAATTAAATGAATCGGAGGGAACCGCAATTTGGTATAAATTGTGGTATGATGAATTTTTGGTGTTCCATTATGTGATTAATGATTACATGCCTATGCTCGTACTGTTAAACATGTTTGAATATGTATGCATGTTAAAATATGAAATAGGTAGTGTGAGGAATATTATCGGAACCCCTTGTCGGAAAGTGTGAAATAACATTTTCGACGAAGCTCGTACACAAGGGGCCGAGGCGAACGTCTATTACTGAATGGTGTGGAAAAAATTACACTAGTATGGACCATGTTGATTTTTGTGTTTGAATAGATAAGACAAGAGAGGTCTTAGGCTAATATGGCCGGGTGATTGTCGAATACAATCCCATTTACGTTTATGATCAGGTAATTGTAACCAACGCCCTTGAGAGGCATTTAAGAGTCTCGAGCTCCTCTAAATGCAGGCATTACTACTTGGCATGTTTGATTCCCAATGTTATAGTACGATGGAACCTACGGGTAGAGACTTGTGATGGCATGAGAGGCCATGAGAAGTGACGAATTAAGGCGATAATGCGTCCCTTAATTCTGAATCCATTCATATGCCAAGTAATTACAAGGATCCATGACTCGGGTCGTCTTCTAGACGTAGAAGCGGACGGGAAAAGAGGATGCCTTGGGATGGGTTACCGATTAGCGATACTGTGAGTTAGTGAGACTCACGAGCATGGATCCATGTAGTACGTGTGTACTCAAAGTCTTTTCCCTTCCCTTTGGACTTGAGTTAGGATGTTAGAACCTTGTAAAGCCGAGAGGACTATAAGATAGTGAACTCACTGAGATTTGATGTATCTCACCCCACTATTGTTGTTTACATCACAGGTTCTGCAGGTTCGGCGAAGGGTAAGGATAAAGTGGTTTGACTTGTTCCTTACGGATCGTAGCTTTTGAGATGGCATGGCTTCCACTATGGCATTTTATTTTGAGATAATTGTATTGATCTAGTTCTTAGTGTTTTTTTTGGACATCTTGTATATGTTATGCCGTAGATTTTAGAACCTTGTATTTAGGGCATTTAATGTATACAATGTGTTAGCTAGGAACTTGTATATATTTCAGTACCAAACGTACTATCCATGTATGACATATGTATTTGATGTATGTATATATATATGGGTGTTACAGTAGTGATATCCCTTTTATTATTTTATTTAAAAATAAATAAGACAGAAAGGAGCGCCTTAACGTTAAATGAATAAACTTTTTGATAGCGCTGAGGTTCGAACCCATGAAAGATAGATTGCATCATATCAGTTATAGCGTCAACCGTTATTATACCATAAAAATTTATAATTAAAAAATAAAATAAAATGTTAGCGCATGAGTTTAGAGATGTCACCACGGTTTTTGGAAGAACTGTGGTGACTCTGGCATTGTTGTTTGCGCGTTTTGTAGTAGTGGTTATCATTTAGTTGAGAATTCAACTTGATACAGTCGGTATAATTCTAGACACTTACGGTCCGAGCTGAATCGACCAGCTCTGATAACATTAAATGAGACAGCCTATGTCCCATTAGTGAAATTCAAATGATACCTTTAAAAAAATACAAAAAATTTTAAACTTTTAAATAACAAGACTAATTTAATTAAAATCGTACTGGTAGTAGGGATAATAAAAAAGACCGCCTAAGTCCAACGAGACACTTATACTGACTGTAGTAGTAGGGATATGATCAGCGATTGCACTACAAAATATCTCGTAAATTATGGCGGTTAAATTATGGTGTTTAGTAAAAACTGCCACAATTTACGGTTGATTACGGCGGTTTTATTAACCGACTTAATGTACGTAATTAAATGGCAGTTTCAACTGCCATTATTTACCTAATTGTATTTCATATCCATGCTTTTATATTCACGTTTCTAAACTAGTGGTCCCTACTTCCCTTTTTAAGTAAAAAAATGGCTCCTTCTTTCCCTCTTTCCTTTTTTGAAATGTTCAAATTTTCTTATTTATTTATACAATAAAAATTTAATCAATATTAAATAACAAATATTAATTTTATTTTTTATGATATTAAACAGAAAAAGAAAACCTAAAGTTTGTGTCAATCGTCTTCAAAGAAACCGAAACCTCTACTTCCTTTCCTTTTCAATGTTCATCTTTCATCACACCCTTTGGATTTCAGCTTTCGCTTTTTTCCTTTCAAAATCATTCAAGCTCACAACTGAATAATGATTTGAAGTTTGAATCACAGTTATTAGACATCAATATCGAACCCTAAGAATCAACCCTAATGCTTAAACCCTCATTTTCGTTTTGTTATGTCGCAAATCCCCAATCGCAGTTCCACAATCGGTTGTTTTGTTTCTCCGTTCCACTGCTCCGCAATTCGGAGTTTCACAATCGGTTATTCTGCTGCTTTGAAATCTGCGGTTCCGTAATCGTCATTTCAAGGTAATGTCATGGTTTCTCTTTTCTATGCTACTAATAAGGAAATTTCTGGACAAACACGAAAGGGTTTAGAAGAGTTAGGGTTTTCTAATATCATACTTTACGTAGATCAATTTTCATAAATTTTGTTTGATTTTGTCATCTTGTTTCTGTTTTTGTTTTTGATTTATGGATATTCTAAATATTTCTATAATAATTTACGGCATCTTAGTGACTGGTCAGAGCAATGTTTGATGCTTGCATATTATCATTTACTAAGTTAGTTAATTATCATTTACTAAGTTAGTGTTTATCTTGTTGTCACTGTCAATGCCTAATTAGGGTGCTTAAAATTAAAATCATTCTGTAAATTGAGATGAATGAACAAATCTTCTGTAATTACTTTTATTGAAGTATGAAATGTTGACGATGATCATACACTGGGTATGGAAACACTATTATTGATATTCAAAAGCATACTCTTTAATAATTATTTCAAACACGTATTTGAAAAGCTTAGAATACACAAAGGCTTGTTAGATTCGAATTTGAAATTGGAATAGAAATAAGTGCTGTATTTAAGAATTTAACTTGAATTGCACTATTAAATTAAAGTTTTATTCTAGAAAATAGATTAGTTCATGGTTTAGATAGTCATGATTACAATATTTTATTTTTTCTGATACTTGGGGTGTTGAGACATTTGTTAACACGTTGTTCCTCTGCCAGATGACCTAAGTCGAGATAAATGATCCCAAATGTACTATCAGCCTTTCTCTTTCTTTTCCCAATGCTTATGCGTTGGATTGAAAACTCAGTCTGGCACATATTTAGACTCCTCTCATGGTGGTCACAGGTACTTTGTGCAACCTTGCTAAATTCACTCCCACATTTAACTATTTCTATTCATAGTAGTGGTTTGAATTAATATGTAGGCCTGATGCTTCTGATGTACTTATTTACACCGTAAAATAATGCATATCTCCCCGTATCATAGAAATTAATGAGACGGGTAATATTTTTCAATTTTATCTTAATAGAAAACTCATTGATTTATGTTCTGTGAAGAGCATACAGCTATATACCAAAGTGTGTATAATTAATTGTTAATGCATAAATACATGCACATGGACGTACATCTCTACATATGCACATCCATATCAGAAATCAACTGATAAAAAGCTCTTTATACTTAATTATTTTGACACCATCATCCTATTCTTGTATTACCGATAATCGATATAACTACAACAACCAAAACTATTTCATTCCTGAGAAAAAATTTATTGTAAATTTCAAGAATCATAATTAGAAAACAACTGTTGTAAAGTTTTTTTCTTTTGCAAAATAACTTACGAAAGTAATTTTAATTTTTAGAAACATCTTTTTATTAGAAAAATGTTGATTCTCTAAAAAAACTAAAGACCCAAAGGCTTACTTGTCTGATCAAGGTTTTCTTCTAATCTCTTGGGCACCCCTGATAAGAGTACTAATTATTCATGACATTCATTTTTTCTTTTTCTAAATTACTATTTGTCGCTATGCAGCCAAGAACCTATCTCAGACGAGGGATGAATGAGAGTCAATTTGCTGCCTTTAAGTGTGTTTCATAGAACAATATGTAAATAATGTTATTTAAGGGCTCTTGTTTCTTGTTTAAAATTTGTTTCATCATCAAAATTGTAATACCCCGTAAATTACTTTACTTCGGATAGTATTAGTTGTGATCAACTGAGTCCTAGTGTACTCTGATGAATTATCTGCAGAGATAATTAGAATAACGGTGGGACTTAGAGTAAATCCAATTAATAATATCTGGCTCTGAGATATTTGAGTATTTGGACTTAAGTGACTTTTTGGACTTTTAGTAGTATTATTTATTAATAATAGTTGCTATATGTTTTCTTTTCCTCCCATTTTCCACATAAAAGAAAAAGATAGTAAGAGAAGTAAAGAAAGGAGAAAGAAAGAAAGGGAAGGAGAGAAAAGTGGAGAAGAGGAAAAAGAGAAGAAATTCAAGTTTCAAGAGCAAATCATCATCAATCCTTCATCAATTCATCTCATCTTCTTCACCATCATCTTCATCTTCATCTTACTAGAGGTGGGTTCTAGTTAGAACTTTAGTTTTAGAGTTTTGGAGATATTTGAGTTAGGTTAGAATCTTTGAAAAATCGATGATCTAAGGTTAAAAATCGGTATAAATTGTGTAGTATGATCACTCTATGCTTATGAATATTTATTATGCTTGTTTGTGCTGGTTGGAATCGATTTAGGTTGAGAAATGATGAATGTGTAACTTTGGAACCATGGAACCCGTAAGGGAAGAATTCTGGTTCTGGTGTGATTCGTCAGGCGAATTCCAGATTCGCCAGGCGGATTAAGTCTCGCCACCAACTCGCCAGGCGAAGTACTGGCGGAAGGGATTCGCCAGGCGAATTTGATGAGACAGACTTGTGTTAGCTACTGGAACTTTTAATTTTTCAAAAATTGAGGTTTCGCCACTAGATTTGCCAGGCGAAGTGCTGGCGAAGGGAGATTGGGCAGCCGAAGTACTGGAGAAGAGCTGGCGAATGCAGACTCGCCAGGCGAAATACAGATTCGCCAGGCGAATCGGCCTGGGATCAAATAAATTTTCTTTTCTTCAAAAATCTGTACCTTTTGACTCGTTTGTCCGACTTGAGAGTTCTTTATATCGTTGTGAAGCTAAAAAAATATTATAGTCAATGGAGGTGGAAAATGGTAATTTTACTGCCCGATTAAATAAATCGGAGGGAACCGTTAATCGGCGCAATATGCGATATGTGGAATTATGTGTTTTAATTGTGTGATTGTTGAATAATTTCCTATGTTCTTATTGTTAAGCATGTTGAGTATGTATGCATGTTAAAATATGAAATAGGTAGAGTGAGGCTTATCACCGTGAACAATTGTCGTGTAATGTGGAATAATATTGTGACAACGCTCGTGCAGAAGAGGCCGAGGCGTGTGTCTAGTAAAAATAACCGGTTTATCTTGCGGTGTAGTTTCATGAGACTCGAGCACCTCCTCTGAAACGTATGCAGAATTACTTGGCAGGTTTGATTCCCGCGTATAGTACGATTGGAGCCTACGGGTAAAGAGACTTGTGACGGTGTACAACCCGTGTGAAGTGACGGATCATGGTGTACGTGCCGATGGTCCCGAATCCAATTCGTATGCCAAGTAAATACAAGGATCCATGACTCGAATCGTCTTCTAGACGTAGAAGCGAACGAGAATAGGGGATACCTTGGTACGGTTAGTGATTTGTAACATTCTAGAGTAACAGGCTCAGAAATTACTGTGGTACTATTGTGAGTTAATAGGCTCACCAGTGTGAATGCTTATATGGCGTGTGTGTACTCAAAGTCTTTTTCCCTTCCCTTTTGACTTGAGTTAGGATGTTAGGACCTTGTAAAGCCGAGAGGACTTTAAGATAGGGAACTCACTGAGATTTGATGTATCTCACCCCACTGTTGTTGTTTACATCACAGGTTCTGCAGGTTCGGCGAAGGGTAAGGACAAAGTGGTTTGACTTATCCTTACGGATCGTGGCTTTTGAGATGACATGGCTTCCGCTTTGGCGTTTTATTTTGAGATCATTGTATTGAGCTAGTTCTTAGTTTTGTCTGTGGAACATCTTGTAGATATTCTATGTCGTAGTTGGTTGTATTTAATCTTTTGGGCATGTATATGTATAATGTGTTACTAGGAACTTATTGTTATTTCAGTACCAAGCGCGAAATTCATGTATAATATATGCTTTGATGTATGTATGTATATATGGGCTTTATAGTTGGTATCAGAGCAGGTCGTATCCTCGACCTAGCCATGAAATAGTATAAGTGTTTCTTTCCGTTTCATATGTGTTGGGTCACCATTGGTCTTACGTGTTATATTTATGGTATTGATCCTGATCAACTTAATCCTATTTGTATGACATTTAGGAACATGGCTGACTGACGTAGAAACAACCGTGGTAGACCGAGAACTACTCCAGCAGGGATAAATCCGCCAGGGGACGAAGGGAATGGCCCTCTGTACCAATTCATGCAACAGATGCAGCAGCAGCAGAATCAGTTTGTGCAACAAATGGTACAGCAAATGGCTGGTGGTGTGCATCCTCCAGTGGTTGTGCCAGAAGCTGCAGGGGGAACCTTTAGGGATTTCATTCGCATGAATCCTCCGGAGTTTCAGGGAGGATTAGATCCGGTAAAGGCGCATGAGTGGATATCCGGGATGGAACGGATTTTCTTGATTATTCAGTGTAGTGAAGAGAATAAGGTTGTTTTCGCTTCTCACTTGTTAAAGGGTCCTGCCATGAGATGGTGGGAAAGCGCTTCAGCATTAATGACAATACAAGAGGTACCGAAAGTATGGGAGCAATTTAAGATAACTTTTATGGAGAAATATTTTCCAAGTTCCTTAAAGTCTCAAATAGAATTTGAATTTCAGCAGCTGAGACAAGGTAACTTGACAGTGGCTTCTTATGCGGAAAAGTTCGAGGTTATGGCTGCTTATTCTTGGTAAGCCATGTATGCTCCTGATGAAAGGTGGAAGATTGATCAGTTTCTTTTTGGTTTAAGGGCTGAAATTTCACATAGTGTGTCCCAGAGAGAATTTACTAGCTATGCGGAATTGTTACGACAATGTTATGTGGCAGAGCATAGTTTGAAGAAGGTACAAGCAGAAGGAGAATTAAGTAGGGTGAATCAGAGTGATCGTGGGATATTGAATCAACAAGTGAGAACAAGGCAACAACCATTCAAAGGGAAGCAAGTTCAGGGTTCTAGGTCTAGTGTGCCTCCGGTGTGCCGTACATGTGGTAGGAATCATTTTGGGAGGTGCAATTGGGAAGGAATAAGATGTTATCAGTGTAACAAGGCGGGTCATTTATCGAGGGATTGTCCTCAGAAGAGGAATCAGATGCAAGAAAAGAATACCGGACGAGTGTATACCTTGGATGCAAAGAAGACAAAGGGTGATAACTCCTTGATTGCGGGTACGTGTTTTGTGAATGGAGATCCTTGTTTTGTTTTATTTGATTGTGGGGCAACGCATTCTTTTTTGTCCACGCGATGCGTGAAGCGACTTGGGTTGCAAGCTGTTCCTTTGACTCCACCCATGGTGGTTACTACTGCCATGGATGAAATTGTTGAAACACTGTTGATGTGTGAAAATTGTGTATTGTCGGTGAATGAAAGAGTCTTCCAGATTGATCTTATTTGTCTGCCGCTTAAGAAAGTGGATGTGGTTCTGGGAATGGATTGGCTTTCAGCTAATTCGGTTTTTATCGGGTGTGAAGAAAAACTAATCATTATTCCATCTACCGAAGCTACTCCGAAGGATGTGTTAACTACTATTTTAGAAGGTACGGTAGGAATGATTAATTTCTTGTTCGAGGAGGAAAAGTATGTTCTTATGATTCTTACTAAGGAGGAGAGTAGTAACCTTCCAGTTTCGAGTATTCCGGTAGTTTGTGACTTTCCTGAAGTATTCCCCGAGGATATCACTTCTCTTCCTCCGGAGAGGGAAGTGGAATTCTCTATTGACCTGATACTGGGAACGACTCCAATATTCGTTTCTCTGTATCGGATGGCACCACTTGAATTAAGAGAATTAAAGGACCAATTGGAAGAGTTGTTGGCTAAGCATTTTGTTCGACCAAGTGTTTCGCCCTGGGGAGCTCCAGTGTTATTGGTAAAGAAAAAGGATGGTGGGATGCGGTTGTGTATTGATTACCGTCAGTTGAATAAGGTCACCATCAAGAACAAATACCCATTACCAAGGATAGACGACCTGTTAGATCAATTGAAAGGAGCCTGCGTGTTCTCGAAGATTGATTTACGGTGGGGTTATCATCAGATTCGTGTGAAGAGTTCAGACGTACCAAAGACTTCATTTAGAACCCGTTATGGTCATTATGAATTTTTGGTGATGCCTTTCGGTGTGACAAATGCTCCGACAGTTTACATGGATTATATGAATCGGATACTTCAACCTTACTTGGACCAATTTGTGGTGATTTTCATTGATGACATTCTTATCTATTCTCGTGACCCTCAAGAGCACGGAGAACACCTAAGAATCGTTTTATCCATTTTGCAAGAGAGACAACTTTTTGCCAAGCTAAGTAAGTGTGAATTTTGGATGTCGGAGGTGAATTTCCTTGGACATGTCATATCCCAAGGGGGTGTAGCGGTTGATCCATATAAAGTTGAAGCTGTGATTAATTGGGAGAGACCGAAGAATGTGTCTGAAGTTAGAAGCTTTTTGGGACTAGCAGGGTATTATAGAAGGTTTATTAAAGGCTTTTCCCAACTGGCTTTACAGATGACGAGACTTACTTGAAAGGATTGTTCTTATGAATGGGATTCGGCTTATGAGCAAAGTTTTATGAGGTTGAAGGAAAGATTGGCGACCACTCCTGTTTTGGTTATTCCTGATCCTAGCAAGTTGTATGAGGTGTATTGTGATGCATCGAAGAGGGGATTAGGAGGTGTGTTAATGCAAGATGGACATGTAGTGGCTTATGCTTCACGACAGTTGAAAGTCCATGAAGAGAATTATCCAACACACGACTTAGAATTGGCGGCAGTTGTATTTACCTTGAAGGTGTGGCGTCACTACTTGTATGGTGTACGTTTTGAGATGTTTAGCGACCACAAGAGCTTAAAGTACCTCTTTGATCAGAAGGAATTGAGCATGCGTCAAAGGAGGTGGATGGAATATTTGAAAGATTATGACTTGGAACTAAGATACCATCCGGGTAAAGCGAATAAAGTGGCGGATGCATTGAGTAGGAAGGTGTTGCATAATGCCGAGTTGATGATGCTAGAGTATAATTTATTGGAAAAATTTCGAGATCTAAATCTTCAATTTAATTGGACTCCTAATTGTGTGATTTTGGGGAATTTGGATATCAATTCTACTCTTAGGGAAGAAATCCAACGAGAGCAAGGGTGGGATGAGAAGTTGCAAGGAGTGTTATTGCAACCGGGTTTTATACAAGCTACCGACAGAGTCATTGTATTTAACCAAAGGATTTGTGTTCCGGATAACGTGGAGTTAAAAAGAAGGATTTTAGATGAAGCGCATAAGGGTGCTTTTACTATACATCCGGGATCTTCAAAGATGTACCAAGACCTAAAGAGGGACTATTGGTGGTCTGGGATGAAAGAGGATATTACGGTGTATGTGTCGGAGTGTGCGGTGTGTCAACAAATAAAGATCGAACACCAAAGGACGGGTGGCTTGTTGCAACCTTTAGAAATTTCGGTGTGGAAATAGGATAGTATTTCGATGGATTTCGCCGTGGGATTACCCCGAGCCCAAGGTGGTTATGATTCAATTTGGATGATTGTGGATCGGTTGACGAAGTCTGCTCACTTCTTGGCCGTAAAGACTACTTATAAGGCGAGTCATCTCGCAAGGTTATTCATTTCGGAGATAGTGAGGTTGCATAGTATTCCTACTAGTATCGTTTCAGATAGAGATCCGAAGTTTACTTCGAGGTTTTGGAGAGCTTTTCAACAAGCGATGGGAACGAGGTTGTGTTTGAGTACGTCGAATCATCCACAAACGGATGGTCAGACGGAACGGACGATACAAACCATGGAAGACATGTTAAGAGCTTGTGTCCTTGAAAGTGGAGGAAATTGGATAGAACTCTTGCCATTGATTGAGTTCTCTTATAATAACAGTTATCATGCAAGTATCGGCATGGCACCTTATGAGGCATTATATGGAAGGAGGTGTAGGACACCTCTGTGTTGGGCGGAAGTCGGGGAATATAGTATGTTGGGACCCGAGATTATTCACGAAACTACGGAGAAAATTAAGATGATCCGTGATAAGATCAAACAAGCCTAAGATCGTCAGAAGAGTTATGCGGATAACCGTAGAAGACCTTTAGAATTTGAAGAAGGCGATCACGTGTTTCTGAAAGTTACTTCGAGATTACGGTTAAAAGGACCGTTTCGGTCGCGAAAGTTAAGTCCGAGATACGTTGGACCGTATCAGATTTTGGAAAGAATTGGTGAAGTAGCCTACAGACTAGCCTTACCGCCTTCTCTGTCCGAGATGCACGATGTTTTTCATGTATCTCAGCTTAGAAAATTTGTCCCAGATCCTCTTCAGCCAATTTTACCAGATACAATTTAGATAGAAGCAGATTTGACGTTTGAGCCTCAACCGAGTCGTATCACCGGAAGAGAAACTAAAGTGTTAAGGAATAAAGAGATTCCTCTGGTTAAGGTCCAGTGGGACGAGACGCATCCGGGCGATGCAACTTGGGAATTGGAATCAGAGATGCGAGAAAATTATCCTCATCTTTTCAGGTAATTGTTTTAAATTCATGGGCGAATTTCTATTTAAGGGGGGGAGGATGTAATACCCCGTAAATTACTTTACTTCGGATAGTATTAGTTGTGATCAATAGAGTCCCAGTGTACTCTGATGAATTATCTGCAGAGATAATTAGAATAACTGTGGGACTTAGAGTAAATCCAACTAATAATATCTGAGTCTGAGATATTTGAGTATTTGGACTTAAGTGACTTTTTGGACTTTTAGTAGTATTATTTATTAATAATAGTTGCTATATGTTTTCTTTTCCTCCCGTTTTCCACATAAAAGAAAAAGATAGTAAGAGAAGTAAAGAAAGGAGAAAGAAAGAAAGGGAAGGAGAGAAAAGTGGAGAAGAGGAAAAAGAGAAGAAATTCAAGTTTCAAGAGCAAATCATCATCAATCCTTCATCAAATCATCTCATCTTCTTCACCATCATCTTCATCTTCATCTTACTAGAGGTGGGTTCTAGTTAGAACTTAAGTTTTAGAGTTTTGGAGATATTTGAGTTAGGTTAGAATCTTTGAAAAATCGACGATCTAACGGTTAAAATTTGGTATAAATTGTGTAGTATGATCACTCTATGCTTATGAATATTTATTATGCTTGTTTGTGCTGGTTGGAATCGATTTAGGTTGAGAAATGATGAATGTGTAACTTTGGAACCATGGAACCCGTAAGGGAAGAATTCTGGTTCTGGTGTGATTCGTCAGGCGAATTCCAGATTCGCCAGGCGGATTAAGTCTCACCACCATCTCGCCAAGCGAAGTACTGGCGGAAGGGATTCGCCAGGAGAAATCCAGATTCGCCCGGCGAATTTGATGAGACAGAATTGTGTTAGCTACTGGAACTTTTAATTTTTCAAAAATTGGGGTTTCACCACTAGATTCGCCAGGGAGAGTGCGGGCGAAGGGAGATTGGCCAGGCGAAGTACTGGCGAAGAGCTGGCGAATGCAGACTCGCCAGGCGAAATACAGATTCGCCAGGCGAATCTGCCTGGGATCAAATAAATTTTCTTTTCTTCGAAAATTTGTAACTTTTGACTCGTTTGTCCGACTTGAGAGTTCTTTATATCGTTGTGAAGCTAAGAAAATATTCTATGCAATGGAGGTGGAAAATGGTAATTTTACTGCCGGATTAAATAAATCGGAGGGAACCGTTAATCGGCGCAATATGCGATATGCGGAATTATGTGTTTTAATTGTGTGATTGATGAATAATTTCCTATGTTCTTATTGTTAAGCATGTTGAGTATGTATGCATGTTAAAATATGAAATAGGTAGAGTGAGGCTTATCACCGTGAACAATTGTCGGGTAATGTGGAATAAATTTGTGACAACGCTCGTGCAGAAGAGGCTGAGACGTGTGTATAGTAAAAATAACCGGTTTATCTTGTGGTGTAGTTTCATGAGACTCGAGCACCTCCTCTGAAACGTATGCACAATTACTTGGTAGGTTTGATTCCCGCGTATAGTACGATTGAAGCCTACGGGTAAAGAGACTTGTGACGGTGTACGGGCCGTGTGAAGTGACGGATCACGGTGTACGGGCCGATGATCCCGAATCCAATTCGTATTCCAAGTAAATACAAGGATCCATGACTCGAATCGTCTTCTAGACGTAGAAGCGAACGGGAATAGGGGATACCTTGGTACGGTTATTGATTTGTAAGATTCTTGAGTAACAGGCTCAGAACTTACTGTGGTACTATTGTGAGTTTATAGGCTCACCAGTGTGAATGCTTATATGTCGTGTGTGTACTCAAAGTCTTTTTCCCGTCCCTATTGACTTTAGTTAGGATGTTAGAACCTTGTAAATCCGAGAGGACTTTAAGATAGGGAACTCACTAAGATTTGATGTATCTCACCCCACTGTTGTTGTTTACATCACAGGTTCTGCAGGTTCGGCGAAGGGTAAGGACAAAGTGGTTTGACTTTTCCTTACGGATCGCGGCTTTGGAGATGACATGGCTTCCGCTATAGCGTTTTATTTTGAGATCATTGTATTGATCTAGTTCTTAGTTTTGTCCGTGGAACATCTTGTAGATATACTATGCCGTAGTTGGTTGTATTTAGTCTTTTGGGCATGTATATGTATAATGTGTTACTAGGAACTTATTGTTATTTCAGTACCAAGCGCGAAATTCATGTATAATATATGCTTTGATGTATGTATATATATATGGGCTTTACAAAAATTCTATTTAAATTTTCAAGTACACTCTTTTTTAAGGGCTGCCAAATTTTCATTCAGCTGTTTCCTCCATGTAATTTTTACATGTGGTTGTTTTCCTAAAATGCTTTATGAACTTGTTTGGTCTTTTTTGAAGTTGTCTCTGTTCAGATCAAGCCTCTTGTTAAGCTAACTAAAGATATAATGATCATTCGACATGTTAACTTTGTCTGGCATGAGTTTTTCCCAAATGGTAGTTTCTTCTCATTTCTAATTATTCAATTCAGACTTTCTATTAATTCTATTGATCTAAAATTTCCTTGTTATGCAGCTCAAAATAGTTATGGTGTAGTTGCTGCACTTTGGGCTCCTGTACTTATGGTGTGTGCACTATATTTCTTGGCCGTGTTCAAATATATTAATCTTCTCTTTTGTATGGGATAATTTTTTCAGCATATCTTCTCTTTACATTTTAAATGCACGTTTATTATATGGTTACTAACAAAACATATTCCGTAGATGTATGGTTTAATTATAGTGTTGTAGAGTGAGCTGGTTTCTTTGTTTCTACATTTTGTGGCTTAATGGATAAACCATTCAAAGAGGAATAAGCCTTGTTTCAGGGAGGGGATCAAATTGAAATGTCAAAATTGTTAGAACAATTGTCGTATAAGAACACATATAGTTTTCTTTGTTTAGACTCAAATGCCCGAGGATGTCTCCGATATAGTTAATCAAATACAAATAGTTGTCTCAAGAGAACATAGTTGAGATCATAAGGGATATTTTTTAAGTTAATAAGAGGTTTTGGATTCTCAGTGATTTGCCCTTTATTATAGTTTTGCTTAACTCGAGAGATTAGTCTTTACAATTGCACTGAGAAGATACTCGGTTTCTATTAGAAAAATAAGCCCGATGGTTGAAATATTTAATTATTTGTTTATGAACATGCACATGTTCACAGTTATACATATGATCATTGTTTTAAATTGCGGTCTGCAACCGTAATTGCACCCGCAATATTGCGGATGCAGTTGTCTCCTCAACCGCATCGAACCGCAATTGCGGTGTGATTTGAAAACATCGCTTCCGGCTATTTTTGGAACCACATTAGATAATTTCAATTATGTTTCTTAAAGTATTTTCATCTAAAATTAAAATATTAGAATCCTAAAACTCAATTTACTTATTATGTAATGAAAAAACTTAACATTAAGTGTTTTTCAACTTTGTATTTCAAACATCTCCTTATAAAAATTCACACCGCAACGGCCGCAATACGCATCGCAACACCCGCAATGACCGCAATCGCAACACCCGCAACCGCAACCGCAATTTAAAACCATACATATGATCATAAATGTCTAGACAGACACACACAAGGTAAGATCCACAAAATCTAAAATTGGGTATTACCTTATTCACATGCATCATTAAGAAATATGATATTTAATTATACTTTAGCATATGATATGTTTTAGTCTAAAAAGGTTAAATAATGAAGGGTTTTACCACTGTTGTATATGTCTTTGAAATGAGTTGGTTTGACTCCAGTCCTACAAAATATAGTATATGAGTTCGTACATACTATACTACTATATATTAATTTCTTGATCCTTGGGCCCTTTACTATAAATGTGTTTATGTTTATATAATATATAAACTAGTTGATTCCCTGAAACTGCAACTTATAAATTAAATACAACCAATCTCTCTTAATTTATAAAATTGGCTCTGTTAGTTAATTATTAAATTAACTACTTTTTTAATTATACTTAATTACCAATAAATCTGTTTTTTGTTTGGCCCACAGAGCATATCCTGATATTCCAATCGTATGATAACTGAGTGATCTATATAAACTCATGCTCTTCTCATTCATATCACCATTTTTTAGAAACACATTAGTTCTTCCTGCTAAAGCTATTTATTTAACAAAATGAGCACCACTACTATCAATCATATTCAAGCTTCTGAAATCGCAAACTTAAACAGGTTCATAAACTCAGGAGGATCAAGACAACTTCCCAAGAGAGGGCATATAATTTCAAGATAGCAGGCAATGTTTGTCATTCTGTAATCTCTACTATTTACAAAGCTTCATCAATTGGAGTTGGATAATATGATTGTATCATAGATTGACCTTTGATTGAGTACATTTGCTTTCAAAATTGCAGTAAAGGCATATGCTTATTAGTGTAGTTTGTTAGGCTCAAGGCAATACTCAATTTTTTATGAGAGCGTGATGTAGAAACTCAAAACGTATATGTTTCTTTGTTTGTTACCTTAACCATCAATTCATTGTCATTCATGTTACCTTAAACATGATCAATTCATTGTCATATGAATGGTTCATTATGCATATAGAAGTGTGATATGAAAACTAGTGTGATATAGTGTATGGATTTTTGTGCTTAATTTGACATCATGTGTATATTCTATATTTCCATAGTAATTAGTTGTAATAAAATAATTGTTTTGTTTTCTGCAGGCTTCTGAGGTAAAAAGTGAGCATTCGTCACCTTTAGACATAAAAAGATTATCAGATGTAAGTAATAGACATGAAGAAAATCATCAGGGTCCTTCAAATGATACATAATTTTTTATGGCACTTTTATGTTATAAAACTTATTTATTTTGAGATTAGCTTAATATAATTGACACATGAATTATTAGTCATTTTTATGTTTTAAAAGTTTTGGAATAGCTTGTAATACTTATATCAAACATTTAGATTTATTATGGGAATAACTTATGTGATTTTGGGCTCTTAATATATGTCCTTTAATTTATTTTTAAAAGAATGCATAATGTAAAAATATTTTGCATATTTTAATTTACCTTTGATGTTGGTGTTCAATTTTTCTGAAAAATTTAATTATTTTAGCATATTTAAAGAAACATTTTAAATTAATTTGTAAATTATGGCGGTTTATACAATGGAAGTTTTGTTAATATTAGTACTAAATTACGTCGGGTTTAACTGACGTAAATGTAGATATTTAATTTTCATGAGAAACTTATGTCATTTTAAGCCGCTACTATTTGCAAACAAAAACCGACACTTTTAACTCCGACCAAAATGACGGTTTGCATGGCGTTTAATTTTGAACTGCCACTATTTTCCTAGCGGCATCCAAATTTACGGCGTTTTTGAAAACGTCGTAATTGTAAATTGTGGCGGTTGAAACCTCCATATTCTTCCTAAAATAACCGCCATAACTTACGCGTATTTTTGTAGTGTTGACAAAATGCTAACAATCTCTAATCTAGATGTTATACAAACCCATCTCCACGCATTTCATATCATTTCCTTTTGAACTGCCAGAAAGTAAGCAAGACTCGAGCTCGTCGTCTGATCGTCATAGATTAACCCAAAAAATGCAAGACAAAAAGTAAACAGGGCAAAGATATACGTACAAGTTTAAAAGTGGGAATGAGCGTGTAAAATAATAATATATATGACAACCATAATTATTCAAACAAACGTATATTTAACCCATAAATACATATACTCCATCTCTATTTATTCTAATGCATCCCTGAACTATATGCTGACTCAGGCCACTAAACATTGTCAAGGATATCTATCCCATTTACCAAGATCAGATATCACAAGACCACATGCCACCAACATACTTCCAATTATCAAGAGATATGCCACCTTGTCTTTCCTAGCATGTATAGATAATAATCCTCGTCGGGATTGTAGGCGACAGACCAACCTAGTTATACCCCGTAAATTATTTTACTCCGGATAATACTAGTTGTGATCAACTGAGTCCCAGTGTACTCTGATAAAATATCTGCAAAGATAATTAGGGTAACTGTTGGACTTAGAGTAAATCCAATTAATATTATCTGACTTTGAGATATTTAAATATTTGGACTTTAGAGACTTTTTGGACAATTAGTAGTGTTGGTAATTGATGATGTTTTACTATATCATTCCTTTTCCTCTCATTTTCCTCTTAAGAAGCAAAGGGAGAAAAAGATAGAAAGAAGTGGAGAGAAAGAAAAGAGAAGAAAAGGAAGAGAAAAAGAGGAAAGCTCAAGAGCAAGAACATCATCATCTCTTCATCAAATCTTCATCCAATCATCTTCAAATCTTCACCATCTTCATCTATTCAAGGTGGGTTCTAGATAGATGCTTTTGTTTTAGATTTTCTTGGTTTCTAAGACCTAGGTTAGAGTTGTAAGAGAATTAGATTAATTGCAAATCTTGGAAATTAACAGTTAAAATGTGTTATAAATTGAGTAGTATGAGTTATATGAGTGTAGAATCGTTGATGTTTGATTGTGGGAGGTTTGGATATGTCTTGGTGGGGTTTTTGAACCATGGGAGATCAGCTGTTATGCTAATGACCTTTTTGAAATTCCCAGATTCGCACTACGAATCCCCCAGCGAAGGGGGAAATCGTGCACTCGCTGGCAGCTCGCACTGCGAATGCGAAGGCGAGCATTCGGCTGTGGTTCGCATTGCGAACCTTAAGTTGTTTTTGCTACTGCCTTGGTTCGCCAGCGTTCGCACTATGAATGGTGCAGCGAACAAGTGTTGGCTAGGCGTTCGCTGGACGCTTTGCACTGCGAATGAAGTAGCGAGCATTCGCTGGCTTCTTCGTAATGCGAATATAGCAGAACATCCATTTTGTTTCTTGCATAACTTTTGACTCGGTTATCCGTTTTGCATATTCTTGGTATCGTTGTGAAGCTAAGAACATATTCTAGCTGATGGTAGTGGGAAATATCTTTTTATTGCCCGATTAAGTGAATCGGAGGGAACCGTAAATTGGTATAAATTGTGGTATGTTGAATTTTGGTGTTCGATTATGTGATTGACGATTACATGCTTATGTTATTATTGTGAAACATGTTGGAATTTGTATGCATGTTAAAATATGAATAGGTAGAGTGAGGAACATTACCGTAAATGATATCGAAAGTGTGTAAATGACATGGTGACAATGCTCGTGAAAAAGAGGTTGAGGCGTGTGTCTAGTAGACATAACCGATTGATCTTGCGGTGTAGTTTCATGAGACTCGAACACGTCCTCTGAAACGTATGCACAATTACTTGGAAGGTTTGATTCCCGCATATAGTACGAATGGAGCCTACGGGTAAAGAGACTTGTGACGGTGTACGGGCCGTGTGAAGTGACGGATCACGGTGTACGGGTCGATGATCCCGAATCCAATTCGTATGCCAAGTAAATACGAGGATCCATGACTCGGGTCATCTTCTAGACGTAGAAGCGGACGGGAACAGGGGATGCCTTGGTACGGTTATTGATTTGTGAGATTCTGGAGTAACAGGCTCAGAACTTACTTGGTACTATTGTGAGTTAACAGGCTCACGAGTGTGAATGTATTTATATCGTGTGTGTACTCAAAGTAACTTCCCTTCCCTTTGACTTGAGTTAGGCATATTTGAACTTCGTAAAGCCGAGAGGACTATAAGATAGCGAACTCACTGAGATTTGATGTATCTCACCCCACTGTTGTTGTTTACATCACAGGTTCTGCAGGTTCGGCGAAGGGTAAGGACAAAGTGGGTTGACTTTTCCTTACGGATCATGGTTTTTGAGATGGCATGGCTTCCGCTATGGTGTTTTATTTTGAGATCATTGTATTGATCTAGTTCTTAGTGCATTTTGGGACATCTTGTATACGTTATGCCGTAGGATTTAGAACTTTGTATTTAGGGCACTTAATGTATACAATGTGTTAACTAGGAACTTGTGCATATATATTTCAGTACCAAACGTATTATTCATGTATGATATATGCTTTGATGTATGTATGTATATGTGGGCTTTACAGTTGGTATCAGAGCAGGTCGTATCCTCGACTTAGCAATGAAATAATATAAGTGTTTCTTTCCTTTTCATATGTGTTGTGTCGCCATTGGTCTTACGTGTTATATTTATGGTATTGTGCCTGATTGTAATGCCCACATATATAATACATGCATCAAATCATATATTATACATGATAAGTACGTTTGGTACTGAAATATACAATAAGTTCCTAGTTAACACATTATATACATAAATGCCTCTAAAACAAAAACACTAAAGACTAAGGCATTACATATACAAGATGTTCCAAAATGATAAAAACTAAGAACTAGATCAAAACAATGATCTCAAAACATAAACGCCATAGCGGAAGCCATGCCATCTCAAAAGCTACGATCCGTAAGGAAAGTCAAATAACCTTATCCTTACCCTTCGCGGAACCTGCAGAACCTGTGATGTAAACAACAACAGTGGGGTGAGATACATCAAATCTCAGTGAGTTCCCTATCTTAAAGTCCTCTCGGCTTTACAAGGTTCTAACAAAATCCTAACTCATGTCCAAGGGGAAAGGGGAAAGACCATGAGTTCACACACACAAGTAACCACCACGGTGAGCCTGTAAACTCACACTAGTACCGAAGTACCTCTTGAGCCTGTAAACTCAAGGATTCACAATCAATAACCAATACCAAGGTATCCCCTATTCCCGTCCGCTTCTACGTCTAGAAGACGACCCGAGTCATGGATCCTTATAGCTACTTGGCGTACGAATTGGATTCGGGATCACCGGTCCGTACACCGTGATCCGTCACTTCTCACGGCCCGTACACCGTCACAAGTCTCTTTACCCGTAGGCTCCAATCGTACTTAACATGGGACTCAAACCTGCCAAGTAGTTGTGCATAACGCTTCAGAGGAGGTGCTCGAGTCTCATGAAACTACACCGCAAGAAACAGTGGTTATGATTGAAATGCACACTGTAACGCCCCGATTTTGATTATTCCATTATTTTGAGTCTTTTGTTTTAATTGGGTGATAAATTATTTTATTTGTTAAATTGGTGTGTTAAATGTTATTTTACCATTTTTGAGAGTTTTCGGGAAATTAGAATGGAGGGTATTTTAGACTTTTCTCAATTAATCATAAGTTAGAAATTTTGTGGAGTTAGAATTTTGTGAGAAAAATGAATTAATTGATTTAGTGGAAAATGAGAGAAAAGAAATAGAAAAGAAAGAAAATAGATAGAAAGCAGAAAGAAAAGAGAAATAGAGAGGAAAAGGAGAGAAAGAAAGAAGAGGAAGAGAAAAGAAGAGGAAAAGAGGAAAACCAAGAAAATCAACCTCTAGGAATCGATTTAATCGGGTAAGGGTGTGAAGCATTGTTATCTTATCAATGTATAGTATTATGTATGATTGTGTATGTGTGTATTGGATTGGTTGTGGTGTTTTCATAGTTTTCCATTTTAGGTCGATAATGAGAAATCGATGTTTTCGCGGTTGGAAATCGACGAAAATGTGGTAGAATGCTTGTTGCCATGATTAGATTGAGTTCTGATGGATGTATGTTGTTTTGAAAATGTTTTGGGTTGAAAAAATAGGTTTTTGGGTTTTCAACAGCGCTGGAGGATTCTGAGTTTTCGCAGGTTCGCCTAGCGAACCAATCAGCGAAGGGTAGCGAATGTTCGCTACGGGTATTCGCCTAGCCAAGGCATCAGCAAAGGTTCGCTAGAGTGTTTGCCTAGCGAACTTTGGGTGTTTTTGGCTCTGTTTGGTTCTGACTTGGTTCGCCAAGTGCTCGCCTAGCGAACTTTGTGTCTGTTTTTAGCTAACATTTGGTTCGCTGGAACATTCGCCTAGCGAAGGAGCTAGCGAATGCTCGCGAGGGATGTTCGCCTAGCGAAGGAGCTAGCGAATGCTCGCGAGGGAGGTTCGCCCAGCGAACAGTGCTGTTCGTGTAATTTTGTTTTCTGCATAACTTTTGATCTGTGGTTCGGTTTGAGGCGTGGTTTGATGCGTTAGAAAGCTTATGGAATGTTCTTTCTTAATATGATGAATTGGAAATTATTAGCCGATTACATAAGTCGGAAAAGTCAGAAATAGTGCTATTTAGCGACTTTTACCGTTTTGACGGTGTGTTTGAATGTGAATCGTACAATAGTGCGTTGACGTGAATGTATGTAGATGGTATGTGATTGTATGAGATGAATGCATGTATATCTTGTGAACATGTATGCATTTCAAGAATGTCTGGAGTCATTATCATGTGTAGCATAATGATGTGCATTCTTGTGCTGCGGGATTCTAATGAGAATCCGCTATAACATCGTGAGCCTCTCTCGGTGGAGGTGTGAGCGACGGTTAGGCGATTGTGAGCCTCTCTTGGTGGAGGTGTGAGCAATCGGGTTGTGAGCCTCTCTTGGTGGAGGTGTGAACAATCGGGTCGTGAGCCTCTCTCGGTGGAGGTGTGAGCGATCCATAAACACTGTGAGCCTCTCTTGGTGGAGGTGTGAGCGGTGGGTGAACATCGTAGGCCCGACGGGGAGTTACTTTGGTAACGAGCGATGGTTCCAGCAGAAGTTCCTGAGTGAACTTGAGATGATTGAGTCGGTACCGCATTGCATTTGCATAGAGTCGTGAGTCGGTCTCTATGATTTGCATTTATCATCTTTAAATGATGCATTGGTGAATAAACAGTTGTGTACGTTTATGTGGAATGATAAGAATTGTGAAAGTATGCCTGATGTGTATGCTTGGTTTTATATATATATGGATACATTGCGATGTATATGAGTAACTTGTGATGAATTGTGGTGAGAAGGTGAATTATGTGTAATTTTATGCTATTATATATAATTATATGCATTGTTATTATGATAATATTTCTCACCCTTCTGCTGTTTTATGATGCTCTATGAGGCATTGCAGAGTAGGTATGCTGGTGGTCTTTTTGTGAAGCGTGTCTTCATTCTTTTGGTTGGTTGGCTCTGATATGTAGCACCGGGTAGCTAAGAGGGCTATGATTCTTTTGTGATACATTATATATGTATTTTGTTGATAAATGTTTATGTAAACATGAATTATGTTGGTGGATAATACTTGGCGATGTATATATGTGTATATATATATATATGAATTGGTTGTTATTCAATGTTTAGATCTTCCGCTTTTATTCTAAATATTGACATGTGGGTGTAAGGACTAAGTTCCACTGTTGCATATCAATTGTTGAGCAGGTGTTGTATGTTTAAATTTCGTAATTGATGTGACATGCCTCTTTTATACCATGTTTGTAATTATACTCTGACGAAATTTTTATTATGTGCCTAAATGATTATTTGGGGGTATAGAAAGGGGGTGTTACATTAAGTGGTATCAGAGCCAGAGTTGAGTCAGTTGTGTCTGTCTTGTTGTTGTGTTGGTTGAACTGTTGTTTAACCTTGTTGTAATTTTGGGAATGATCAGAATATGGCTGGTAGAAATGATAATGCGATGGCTGCTGCTTTGGAAGCAATGGCTAGGGCGGTGCAAGGTGCGCCGAACGTGAATGCTAATGATGAGTTCAGGAAGAATCAACCACCGGTTTTCAAAGGAAGAATTGATCCCGATGGTGCTCAACTTTGGTTAAAAGAGATTGAACGGATCTTCAGGGTCATGGACTGTGCTGAAGAGAATAAGGTGAGGCTTGGGTCTCACATGTTGAAGGAAGAAGCCGACGATTGGTGGTTCGGTATGCGTGAAGTTCTTGAGGTGGATGATGAAGAAGTAACTTGGGATTTATTCCGTACTGAATTCTTGAGGAAGTATTACCCTGAGAGTGTGAAGGGAAAGAAGGAGATGGAGTTTCTTGAACTAAAACAAGGTAGTATGTCGGTGGTGGACTATACTGCTAAGTTTGTGGAGTTGGTTCAATTCCATCCTCATTATGCTGCGAATACTGCTGAGTTCTCAAAGTGTATTAAATATGAGAATGGTTTACGTCCTGAGATTAAACAAGCTGTGGGGTATCAAAGGATAAGAAGATTTTCGGATTTGACGGAATGTTGTATAATCTTCGAGGAAGATAGCAAGGCTCGTTCTACACATTATAAAAGTTTGAATGAGAGGAAGGGAAAGCAACAAGCTAGAAGTGGACCTTATGTGACACCCGCTGATAAGGGCAAGCATAGGGGAAACTTCGAGAGGAGATCTGGAGGAGGAGGTTCTGGTCCCATTAAGTGCTACAAGTGTGGTGAAATGGGTCATAAATCATTTGAGTGTGGGAAGACAGTGGCGAAGTGTTCAAACTGTGGAGGCCTTGGGCATGCTACTACAGATTGTAGAAGAATGTGGTGAAGTGCTATAACTGTGGGGAAATTGGTCACATTAGCCCAAAGTGTCCGAATCCGAAGAAAGCTCCATCCGGTGGGAAGGTATTTTCTCTGGCAGGAACTCATACTTCGAGTGCAGATCGTCTGATTCGAGGTACTTGCTTTATTAATAGTACACCTTTAGTTGCCATTATTGATACTGGAGCGACTCATTCGTTTATTTCGTCTGAGTGCGCGAAGCGTTTAAATCTTGTGTTGTCTCTGATGGATGGTAAGATGGTTATTGATACTCCAGCAATGGGGTCAGTAACTACGTCTTTGGTTTGTTTGATGTGTCCTTTGACCATTTATGGTAAAGACTTCGAGATGGATCTAGTGTGTTTGCCGTTGGAAGGGTTGGACGTGATCTTGGGTATGAACTGATTGCAATATAATCGAGTTCATATAGATTGCTATCACAAGTTAGTAAGGTTTCCTTCTTTGGAAGATGATGAATTTGAGAGTTTCCTATCCACTAAAGAGTTGAAGAAACTTTCAGCGGACGAAGCTCAATTGTTTGGTTTGTTTGCATCATTGTCGGTGGAGAGTCAAGTTGAGCTTGATGTGTTCCCAGTGGTGTGTGAATTTCCAGAAGTGTTTCCGGAGGATATTACGGATGTACCGCCGGAAAGAGAAGTTGAGTTTTCTATTGATCTAGTTCCAGGTACTAGACCGATTTCGATGGCACCGTATCGTATGTCGGCATCGGAGTTGGTAGAATTGAAAAAGCAATTGAATGACTTGTTGGACAAGAAATTTGTAAGACCAAGTGTTTCTCCTTGGGGTGCTCCGGTATTGTTGGTTAAAAAGAAGGATGGGAGTATGCGGTTATGCATAGATTATCGACAACTGAACAAGGTGACAATTAAGAACAAGTATCCGCTTCCAAGGATTGATGATTTGATGGACCAATTGGTTGGTGCGAATGTTTTTAGCAAGATTGATTTGAGATCAGGATACCACCAGATTCGTGTGAAAGGAGAAGATATTCAGAAGACGGCATTTAGGACACGGTATGGTCATTACGAATACTCCGTGATGCCATTCGGGGTTTCTAACGCGTCGGTGTGTTTATGGAATACATGAATCGTATTTTTCATGAACAGTTGGATCGTTTTGTGGTTGTGTTCATCGATGATATTTTGATTTACTCTAAGTCTCAAGAGGAGCATGAAGAGCATTTGAGAATTGTGTTGCAAATTTTGAAAGAGAAACAATTGTATGCTAAGCTGTCAAAATGTGAATTTTGGTTGTCGGAAGTAAGCTTCCTTGGACATGTTATTTCCGGTAGTGGTATTAGTGTTGATTCATCCAAGATCGATGCGGTGATGCTATGGGAGGTTCCTAGATCGGTGACTGAGATTCGAAGCTTTTTAGGCTTGGCGGGTTATTATCGGAGGTTTATTGAGGGATTTTCGAAGTTGGCACTTCCTTTAACGCAATTGACTTGTAAAGGAAAGGCTTTCATTTGGGATATTCATTGTGAAGAGAGTTTCAATGAGCTAAAAATAAGGCTGACAACGGCTCCGATCTTGATTTTGCCTAATCCTAATGAACCATTTGTAGTGTAATGTGATGCTTCATTGGTGGGTTTAGGTGGTGTTTTGATGCAAGATGGAAAAGTGGTGGCATATGCTTCTAGACAATTGAGAGTGCATGAAAAGAATTATCCTACGCATGACTTGGAGTTAGCGGCTGTGGTGTTTGTTTTGAAAATATGGAGGCATTACCTTTATGGTGCAAGATTTGAAGTTTTTAGTGATCACAAAAGCTTAAGATATTTATTTGATCAAAAAGAGTTGAACATGAGACAAAGAAGGTGGTTAGAGCTTCTAAAGGATTATGATTTTGGTTTGAATTACCATCCGGGTAAGGCAAACGTGGTGGCCAATGCTTTGAGTCGGAAATCGTTACATATGTCCGCATTGATGATGAGAGAATGGGAACTTTTGGAGGATTTTAGAGACTTGAGTTTGGTTTGCGAAATGACGCCGCGAAGTGTGCGACTTGGCATGCTACATGTTACGAATGATTTTCTTGCAACGGTTAGTGAAAAGCAAAAGTTGGATTTGAAGTTCGTTGATTTGATGATGAATGAGGACGAGGATTTTAAGGTTGATAATTTTGGAGTTTTGAGATTCCGTGGTCGTATTTGTATTCCAGACGATGTGGAGTTGAAAAAGATGATTTTGGAGGAAGGACACCGAAGTAATTTAAGTATTCATCCGGGTGCGAATAAGATGTATCAAGATTTAAAGAAGATCTTTTGGTGGTCCGGTTTAAAGAGAGATGTTGCTCAATTTGTGTATGCGTGCTTAACTTGTCAAAAGTCTAAGGTGGAACATCAAAAGCCTAGTGGATTGATGCAACCGTTGGATATTCCGGAATGGAAATGGGATAGTATATCGATGGATTTCGTTACGGGATTGCCGAATACGCAAAGACGTCATAATGCTATTTGGGTAATTGTTGATAGGCTTACTAAATCTGCTCACTTTATTCCAATTGATATTAGTTATCCTTTGGAGAAGTTAGCCGAGATTTATGTTCTTGCGGTTGTGAAGTTACATGGAGTTCCTAAGAGTATTGTATCGGATCGAGATCCGAGATTTACATCGAGATTTTGGGTGAGTTTACAAGAGGCTTTGGGTTCTAAGCTAAGATTGAGTTCGGCTTATCATCCGCAAACGGACGGTCAAACCGAAAGGACGATTCAATCGTTGGAGGATTTATTGCGTGCTTGTATACTCGAGCAAGGTGGTGCTTGGGATGGTTATTTGGCGTTGATTGAATTCACTTACAATAACAGTTTTCATTCGAGTATAAGTATGGCACCATTTGAGGCTTTGTATGGTCGGAGATTCCGAACACCTTTGTGTTGGCATGAAACCGGCGAGAGGACGATAGTTGGACCGGAAATGGTACAACAAACGACGGAGAAAGTGAAGTTTATTCGGGAGAAGATGAAAGCTTCTCAAAGTAGACAAAAGAGCTATCATGACAAGAGAAGGAAAGATCTTGAATTTCAAGAAGGCGACCATGTGTTTTTGAGAGTTACACCGGTTACGGGTGTGGGTCGTGCTTTGAAGTCGAAGAAGTTGACTTCTCGTTTTATTGGTCCGTATCAGATTACTTCACGAGTTGGTGTTGTGGCTTACCGTGTGGCGTTGCCTCCGAACCTTTCGAATTTGCATGACGTATTCCATGTTTCGCAACTTCGGAAATATGTTCCGGATCCGTCACATGTTATTCCTATGGACGAGGTAGAAGTGAGAGATAACCTTACGTTGGAAGCTTTACCGGTTAGGATTTTGGACCGTGAAGTTAAGAAACTAAGAGGCAAGGATATTGCGCTTGTGAAAGTAGCGTGGAGAGGCGCTGCGGAAGGCAATATGACCTGGGAACTAGAGAGTGGGATGCGAGAGTCGTATCCGGAGTTGTTTGAATCAGGTATTATTTTCGAGGACGAAAATTTCTAAAGTGGGGGAGAGTTGTAACGCCCCGATTTTGATTATTCCATTATTTTGAGTCTTTTGTTTTAATTGGGTGATAAATTATTTTATTTGTTAAATTGGTGTGTTAAATGTTATTTTACCGTTTTTGAGAGTTTTCGGGAAATTAGAATGGAGGGTATTTTAGACTTTTCTCAATTAATCATAAGTTAGAAATTTTGTGGAGTTAGAATTTTGTGAGAAAAATGAATTAATTGATTTAGTGGAAAATGAGAGAAAAGAAATAGAAAAGAAAGAAAATAGATAGAAAGGAGAAAGAAAAGAGAAATAGAGAGGAAAAGGAGAGAAAGAAAGAAGAGGAAGAGAAAAGAAGAGGAAAAGAGGAAAACCAAGAAAATCAACCTCTAGGAATCGATTTAATCGGGTAAGGGTGTGAAGCATTGTTATCTTATCAATGTATAGTATTATGTATGATTGTGTATGTGTGTATTGGATTGGTTGTGGTGTTTTCATAGTTTTCCATTTTAGGTCGATAATGAGAAATCGATGTTTTCGTGGTTGGAAATCGACGAAAATGTGGTAGAATGCTTGTTGCCATGATTAGATTGAGTTCTGATGGATGTATGTTGTTTTGAAAATGTTTTGGGTTGAAAAAATAGGGTTTTTGGGTTTTCAACAGCGCTGGAGGATTCTGAGTTTTCGCAGGTTCGCCTAGCGAACCAATCAGCGAAGGGTAGCGAATGTTCGCTACGGGTATTCGCCTAGCCAAGGCATCAGCGAAGGTTCGCTAGAGTGTTCGCCTAGCGAACTTTGGGTGTTTTTGGCTCTGTTTGGTTCTGACTTGGTTCGCCAAGTGCTCGCCTAGCGAACTTTGTGTCTGTTTTTAGCTAACATTTGGTTCGCTGGAACATTCGCCTAGCGAATGCTCGCGAGGGAGGTTCGCCCAGCGAACAGTGCTGTTCGTGTAATTTTGTTTTCTGCATAACTTTTGATCTGTGGTTCGGTTTGAGGCGTGGTTTGATGCGTTAGAAAGCTTATGGAATGTTCTTTCTTAATATGATGAATTGGAAATTATTAGCCGATTACATAAGTCGGAAAAGTCAGAAATAGTGCTATTTAGCGACTTTTACCATTTTGACGGTGTGTTTGAATGTGAATCGTACAATAGTGCGTTGACGTGAATGTATGTAGATGGTATGTGATTGTATGAGATGAATGCATGTATATCTTGTGAATATGTATGCATTTCAAGAATGTCTGGAGTCATTATCATGTGTAGCATAATGATGTGCATTCTTGTGCTGCGGGATTCTAATGAGAATCCGCTATAACATCGTGAGCCTCTCTCGGTGGAGGTGTGAGCGACGATTATAGGCGATTGTGAGCCTATCTTGGTGGAGGTGTGAGCAATCGGGTTGTGAGCCTCTCTTGGTGGAGGTGTGAGCAATCGGGTCGTGAGCCTCTCTCGGTGGAGGTGTGAGCGATCCATAAACACTGTGAGCCTCTCTTGGTGGAGGTGTGAGCGGTGGGTGAACATCGTAGGCCCGACGGGGAGTTACTTTGGTAACGAGCGATGGTTCCAGCAGAAGTTGCTGAGTGAACTTGAGATGATTGAGTCGGTACCCGCATTGCATTTGCATAGAGTCGTGAGTCGGTCTCTATGATTTGCATTTATCATCTTTAAATGATGCATTGGTGAATAAACAGTTGTGTACGTTTATGTGGAATGATAAGAATTGTGAAAGTATGCCTGATGTGTATGCTTGGTTTTATATATATATATGGATACATTGCGATGTATATGAGTAACTTGTGATGAATTGTGGTGAGAAGGTGAATTATGTGTAATTTTATGCTATTATATATAATTATATGCATTGTTATTATGATAATATTTCTCACCCTTCTGCTGTTTTATGATGCTCTATGAGGCATTGCAGAGTAGGTATGCTGGTGGTCTTTTTGTGAAGCGTGTCTTCATTCTTTTGGTTGGTTGGCTCTGATATGTAGCACCGGGTAGCTAAGAGGGCTATGATTCTTTTGTGATACATTATATATGTATTTTGTTGATAAATGTTTATGTAAACATGAATTATGTTGGTGGATAATACTTGGCGATGTATATATGTGTATATATATATATATATGAATTGGTTGTTATTCAATGTTTAGATCTTCCGCTTTTATTCTAAATATTGACATGTGGGTGTAAGGACTAAGTTCCACTGTTGCATATCAATTGTTGAGCAGGTGTTGTATGTTTAAATTTCGTAATTGATGTGACATGCCTCTTTTATACCATGTTTGTAATTATACTCTGACGAAATTTTTATTATGTGCCTAAATGATTATTTGGGGGTATAGAAAGGGGGTGTTACACACACGCCTCGGCCTTTCATGCACGAGCGTTGCCACATATTTAAATCTCACACATCCGACACAGTTATGGTAATACTCCTCACCCTTTCTATTTCTTTTCCATATTAACATGCATATTCAATCACAATCATGCTAAACAATAATAGGATAGGCAAGGCATCTCATAATGTCATAATAGAATAATTTATAACAATTAAAACATAGTTACAACACTTTTGAACTTCCTCGATTATTTAATCGGTCGATATAATCAACATATTTTACTTCCATTGCGTAGTATATTTCCTCGGCTTCACATCGATATAAAGAACAATCGAAACCGATAAGCGAAGCTAAAGTTATGAATTTTCTCCATAAAAGTATAAAATTCCAACTCCCAGGTCGCGCTCAGCGCACACCTGTCCGCGCTCAGCGCGTAACTCCCTGCCACGAGAGGTTCCAAGGATTTGACACCGCGCTCAGCGCGCAGCGCGATTCTCAGAAAAATACCCTGCGATAACAGAACTTTATCCACCCTCCAAAACCACTTTAGGGCACATTTAGAAGTCAACAGAGTTTCAACATCACATTTATAACAAGGTTTGATCACCACTATCATCAAAACATATTATTTCATAAAAACCCAATCATTCTAAAACCCTAACATTTCAAAATCATCAAACATCATATGGCAACATGAAAATAATCATCCCCACATGATTCTATGAGCATACTCAACATTCATTTCAATTTCTAACCGATTCTATCCGTTAAAACATTGATTTCTACGATTTCAACCTAAAACTCATACTACCAATACACAAGAAAAAAAAAGGTTTCTAGCTAAACCCACCTTGAGGTAGAGCAATATGAAGATGATGAGAAGATTGGGTGAAGATTTGATGAATGGATGATGATGATTCTTGAAGTTCTTCAAATTTCCTCTTTCTCCTCTTTTTCTCCTTCCTTTCCTTTTCTTTCCTTCTTTCTTCTTTCTCTCTCTTTCTTACTATCTTTTGCTTTTATGTTTGGAATGTGGAAGGAAAAAGGAATAAGTAGAAAACTAGTATTAGTAAATAATACTACTAAATGTCCAAAAAGTCTCTTAAGTCCAAATTAGTAAAATACCTCAGAGTCAGATAATATTAATTGGTTTTATTCTAAGTACCGGAGTTACTCTAATTACTTTATCAACTAATTTCTCAGAGCAACCGTACTCAGTTGATCACCATGTAATATTATTCGGTGTAATAATTTACGGGGTATTACACTGATCAACTTAATCCTATCAGTATGACATTTAGGAACATGGCCGACCGACGCAGAAACAACCGTGGTAGACCGAGAACTACTCCAGCAGGGACAAATCCGCCAGGGGACGAAGGGAATGCCCCTTTGTATCAATTCATGCAACAGATGCAGCAACAGTAGAATCAGTTTGTACAACAGATGGTACAATAAATGGCTGGTGGTGTGCATCCTCCAGTGGTTGTTACGGAAGCTGCAGGGGGAACCTTCAGGGATTTCATTCGTATGAATCCTCCGGAGATTCTGGGAGGGTTAGATCTAGTAAAGGCTCTTGAATGGATATCCGGTATGGAGCGGATTTTCTTGATCGTCCAGTGTAGTGAAGAAAATAAGGTTGTCTTCGCTTCTCACTTGTTAAAGGGTCCTGCCATGAGATGGTGGGAAGCGCTTCAGCATTAATGACAATTCAAGAGGTACCGAAAGTGTGGGAGAAGTTTAAGATAATTTTTATGGAGAAGAATTTTCCAAGTTCCTTAAGGTCTAAAAAAGAATTCGAATTTCAACAGCTGAGGCAAGGTAACTTGACAGTGGCTCCTTATGCGGAAAAGTTCAAGGTTGTGGCTGCTTATTCTAGACAAGCCATGTATGCTCTTGATGAAAGGTGGAAGATTGATCAGTTTCTGTTTGGTTTAAGGGCTGAAATTTCACATAGTGTGTCTCAGAGAGAATTTACTAGCTATGCGAAATTGTTACGACAGTGTTATGTGGCGGAGCATAGTTTGAAAAAGGTACAAGCAGAAGGAGAGTTAAGTAGAGTGAATCAAAGTGATCGTGGGCGATCGAATCAACAATTTAGACCGAGACAACAACCTTTCAAAGGGAAGCAAGTTCAGAGTTCTAAGTCTAGTGTGCCTTCGGTATGCCATACTTGTGGTAGGAATCATTTTGGGAGGTGCAATTGGGAAGGAATAAGATGTTATCAGTGTAACAAGGTGGGTCATCTATCGAGGGATTGTCCTCAGAAGAGGAATCAGATGCAAGAAAAGAATACCGTACAAGTGTATACCTTGGATGCAAGGAAGACAAAGGGTGATAATTCCTTGATTGCGGGTACGTGTTTTGTGAATAGGAATCCTTGTTTTGTTTTATTTGATTGTGGGGAAACGCATTCTTTTGTGTCCACGCGGTGCGTGAAGCGACTTGGGTTGCAAGTTGTTCCTTTGTCTCCACCCATGGTGGTTACTACTGCCATGGATGAAATTGTTGAAACACCGTTGATGTGTGAAATTATGTATTGTCGGTGAATGAAAGAGTCTTCCAGATTGATCTTATTTGTTTACTGCTTAAGAAAGTCGATGTTGTTCTGGGAATGGATTGGCTTTCAGTTAATTCGGTTTTTATCGGTTGTGAGGAGAAGTTAATCATTATTCCATCTACTGAAGCTACTCCGAAGGATGTGTTAACTACTATTTTAGAAGGTACGGTCGGAATGATTGATTTCTTGTTTGAAGAGGAAAAATTTGTTCTTATGATTCTTAATAAGGTGGGAAGTAGTAACCTTCAAGTTTCGAGTATTCCGGTAGTTTGTGACTTTCCTGAAGTCTTCCCCGAGGATATCACTTCTCTTCCTCCGGAATGGGAAGTGGAATTCTCTATTGACCTGATACCGGGAACGGCTCCAATATCCGTTTCTCCGTATCGGATGGCACCACTTGAATTAAGAGAATCAAAGGATCAATTGAAAGAGTTGTTGGCTAAGCATTTTGGTCGACCCAGTGATTCTTCTTGGGGAGCTCCAGTGTTGTTGGTAAAGAAAAAGGATGGGGGAATGCGGTTGTGTATTGATTACCGTCAATTGAATAAGGTCACCATCAAGAACAAATACCCATTGCCAAGGATAGACGATTTGTTAGATCAATTGAAAGTAGCCTGTGTGTTCTCGAAGATTGATTTACGGTCGGGTTACCATCAGATTCGGGGGAAGAGTTCAGACGTACCAAAGACTGCATTTAGAACTCGTTATGGTCATTATGAATTTTTGGTGATGCCTTTCGGTGTGACGAATGCTCCGGCAGTTTTCATGGATTACATGAATCGGATATTTCAACCTTACTTGGACCAATTTGTGGTGATTTTCATTGATGATATTCTTATCTATTCTCGTGATCCTCAAGAGCACGGAGAACACCTAAGAATCGTTTTATCCATTTTGCAAGAGAGACAACTTTTCGCTAAGCTAAGTAAGTGTGAGTTTTGGATGTCGGAGGTGAATTTCCTTGGACATGTCATATCTCAAGGGGGTGTAGCGGTTGATCCATCCATAGTTGAAGCAGTGATAAATTGGGAGAGACCGAAGAATGTGTCAGAAGTTAGAAGCTTTTTGGGACTAGCAGGTTATTATAGAAGGTTTATTAAAGGCTTTTCCCAACTGGCTTTACCGATGACGAGAGTTACTCGGAAAGATTGTTCTTATGAATGGGATTCGGCTTGTGAGCAAAGTTTTATAAGTTTGAAGGAAAGGTTGACGACAACTCCTGTGTTGGTTATTCCTGATCCTAGCAGGTCGTATGGGGTATATTGTGATGCGTCGAAGATGGGATTAGAAGGGGTGCTAATGCAAGATGGACACGTGGTGGCTTATGCTTCACGACAGTTGAAAGTCCATGAAGAGAATTATCCAACGTATGAATTAGAATTGGCGGCAGTTGTATTTACCTTGAAAGTGTGGCGTCACTATTTGTATGGTGTACGTTTTGAGATGTTTAGCGACCACAAGAGCTTACAGTACCTCTTTGATCAAAAAGAGTTGAACATGCGTCAAAGAAGGTGGATGGAATATTTGAAAGATTATGACTTGGAACTAAGATACCATCCGGGTAAAGCGAATAAGGTGGCGCATGCTTTAAGTAGGAAAATGTTGCACAGTGCTGACTTGATGATGCTAGAGTATACTTTATTGGATAAATTTCGAGATCTTAATCTTCAATTTAATTGGACTCCTAATTGAGTGGTTATGGGGAATTTGGATATCAATTATACTCTTAGGGAAGAAATCCAACAAAAGCAAGGGTTAGATGAGAAGTTGCAAGGAGTGTTATGGCAACCGGGTTTTGTGCGAGATACCGACGGAGTTATTGTATTTAACCGAAGGATTTATGTTCCGGATAACACGGAGTTAAAAAGGAAGATTTTAGATGAAGCGCATAAGGGTGATTTTACTATACACCTGGGATCTTCAAAGAAGTACCAAGACCTCAAGAGGGACTATTGGTGGTCCGGGATGAAGAGGGATATTGCGGTGTATGTGTCGGAATGTGTGGTGTGCCAACAAGTAAAGATCGAGCACCAAAGGCCGGGTGGCTTGTTGCAACCTTTAGAAATTCCGGTGTGGAAATGGGATAGTATTTTGATGGAATTCACGGTGGGTTTACCCCGTGCCCAAGGTGGTTATGATTCAATTTGGGTGATTGTGGATCGGTTGACGAAGTCTTCTCATTTCTTGGCCGTAAAGACTACTTATAAGGCGAGTCATCTCGCAAGGTTGTTCATTTCGGAGATAGTGAGGTTGCATGGTATTCCTACTAGTATTGTTTCGGGTAGAGATCCAAAATTTACCTCTAGATTTTGGAGAGCCTTTCAACAAGCTATGGGGACGAAGTTGTGTATGAGCACGTCGAATCATCCGCAAACGGATGGTCCGACGGAACGGACAATACAAACCATGAAAGACATGTTAAGAGCTTGTGTCCCTGAAAGTGGAGGAAATTGGATAGAACTCTTACCGTTGATTGAATTCTCCTATAATAACAGTTATCATGCAAGTATTGGTATGGTTCCATATGAGGCATTATATGGAAGGAAGTGTAGGACACCGTTGTGTTGGGCAGAGCTTGGTGAAGATAGGATGTTGGGACCTGAGATTATTCACGAAACTACGGAGAAGATTAGGATGATCCGTGATAAGGTTAAGCAAGCCCAAGATCGTCAGAAAAGTTATGAGGATAACCGTAGAAGACCTTTAGAATTTGAAGAAGACGATCACGTGTTTTTGAAAGTCACTCTGAGATTGAGGTTGACAGGACCATTTAAATCGCGGAAGTTAAGTCCGAGATATGTGGGACCATATCAGATTTTGGAAAGAATTGGTGAAGTAGCTTACATATTAGCCTTACCGCCTTCTCTGTCAGAGATGCACGATGTTTTTCATGTATCTCAGCTTAGAAAATTTGTTCCAGATCCTCTTCAGCCAATTTTACCAGATACAATTGAAATAGAAGCAGATTTGACATTTGAGCCTCAACCGAGTCGTATCACCGGAAGAGAAACTAAAGTGTTAAGGAATAAAGAGATTTCTCTTGTTAAGGTCCAGTGAGATGAGACGCATCCGGGTGATGCAACTTGGGAATTGGAATCGGAGATGCGGGAGGTCTACCCTCATCTTTTCAGGTAATTCTTTTAAATTCGTGGACGAATTTCTATTTAAGGAGGGGAGGATGTAATACCCCGTAAATTATTTTACTCCGGATAATACTAGTTGTGATCAACTAAGTCCTAGTGTACTCTGATAAAATATCTGCAGAGATAATTAGGGTAACTGTTGGACTTAGAGTAAATCCAATTAATATTATCTGACTCTGAGATATTTAAATATTTGGAATTTAGAGACTTTTTGGACAATTAGTAGTGTTGGTAATTGATGATGTTTTACTATATCATTCCTTTTCCTCTCATTTTCCTCTTTAGAAGCAAAGGGAGAAAAAGATAGAAAGAAGTGGAGAGAAAGAAAAGAGAAGGAAAGGAAGAGAAAAAGAGGAAAGCTCAAGAGCAAGAACATCATCATCTCTTCATCAAATCTTCATCCAATCATCTTTAAATCTTCACCATCTTCATCTATTCAAGATGGGTTCTAGATAGATGCTTTTGTTTTAGATTTTCTTGGTTTATAAGACCTAGGTTAGAGTTGTAAGAGAATTAGATTAATTGCAAATCTTGGAAATTAACGGTTAAAATGTGTTATAAACTGAGTAGTATGAGTTATATTAGTGTAGAATCGTTGATGTTTGATTGTGGCAGGTTTGGATATGTCTTGGTTGGGTTTTGGAACCATGGGAGATCAGCTGTTACGCTAATGACCCTTCTGAAATTCCGAGATTCGCCCTGCGAATCCCCCAGCAAAGGGGGAAATCGTGCACTCGCTGGCAGCTCGCACTGCGAATGCGAAGGCGAGCATTCGCCAGTGGTTCGCACTGCGAACCTTAAGTTGTTTTTGCTACTGCCATGGTTCGCCAGCGTTCGCACTACGAATGGTGCAGCGAACAAGTGTTGGCTAGGCGTTCGCTGGACGCTTCGCACTGCGAATGAAGTAGCGAGCATTCGCTGGCTTCTTCGCAATGCGAACATAGCAGAACATTCATTTTGTTTCTTGCATAACCTTTGACTCGGTTATCCGTTTTGCGTATTCTTGGTATCGTTGTGAAGCTAAGAACATATTCTAGCTGATGGTAGTGGGAAATATCTTTTTATTGCCCGATTAAGTGAATCGGAGGGAACCATAAATTGGTATAAATTGTGGTATGTTGAATTTTGGTTTTCCATTATGTGATTGACGATTACATGCTTATGTTATTATTGTGAAACATGTTGGAATTTGTATGCATGTTAAAATATGAATTGGTAGAGTGAGGAACATTACCGTAAATGATATCGAAAGGGTGTAAATGACATGGTGACAACGCTCGTGCAAAAGAGGTCGAGGCGTGTGTCAAGTAATCATAACCGATTGATCTTGCGGTGTAGTTTCATGAGACTCGAGCACCTCCTCTGAAACGTATGCACAATTACTTGGCAGGTTTGATTCCCGCGTATAGTACGATTGGAGCCTACGGGTAAAGAGACTTGTGACGGTGTACGGGCAGTGTGAAGTGACAGATCACGGTGTACGGGCTGATGATCCCGAATCCAATTCGTATGCCAAGTAAATACGAGGATCCATGACTCGGGTCGCCTTCTAGACATAGAAGCGGACGAGAACAGGGGATGCCTTGGTACAATTATTGATTTGTGAGATTCTGGAGTAACAGGCTCAAAACTTACTTGGTACTATTGTGAGTTAACAGGCTCACGAGTGTGAATGTATTTATATCGTGTGTGTACTCAAAGTCACTTCCTTTCCCTTTGACTCGAGTTAGGCTTATTAGAACTTTGTAAAGCTGAGAGGACTATAAGATAGCGAACTCACTGAGATTTGATGTATCTCACCCCACTGTTGTTGTTTACATCACAGGTTCTGTAGGTTCGGCGAAGGGTAAGGACAAAGTGAGTTCACTTTTCCTTACGGCTCATGGTTTTTGAGATGGCATGGCTTCCGCTATGGTGTTTTATTTTGAGATCATTGTATTGATCTAGTTCTTAGTGCATTTTGGGACATCTTGTATACATTATGCTGTAGGATTTAGAACTTTGTATTTAGGGCACTTAATGTATACAATGTGTTAACTACGAACTTGTACGTATATATTTCAGTACCAAACGTATTATTCATGTATGATATATGCTTTGATGTATGTATGTATATGTGGGCTTTACAGTTGGTATCAGAGCAGGTCGTATCCTCGACCTAGCCATGAAATAGTATAAGTGTTTCTTTCTGTTTCATATATGTTGTGTCTCCATTGGTCTTACGTGTTATATTTATGGTATTGTGCCTGATCAACTTAATCCTATCTGTATGACATTTAGGAACATGGCCGACCGACGCAGAAACAACCATGGTAGACCTAGAACTACTCCCGCAGGGACAAATCCGCCAGGGGACGAAGGGAATGCCCCTCTGTATCAATTCATGCAACAGATGCAGTAACAGCAGAATCAGTTTGTACAACAGATGGTACAACAAATGGCTGGTGGTGTGCATCCTCTAGTGGTTGTTCCGGAAGCTGCAGGGGGAACCTTTAGGGATTTCATTCGTATGAATCCTCCGGAGTTTCTGGGAGGGTTAGATCCAGTAAAGCCTCATGAATGGATATCCGGTATGGAGCGGATTTTCCTGATCGTCCAGTGTAGTGAAGAAAATAAGGTTGTCTTCGCTTCTCACTTGTTAAAGGGTCCTGCCATGAGATGGTGGGAAAGCACTTCATCATTAATGACAATTCAAGAGGTACCGAAAGTGTGGGAGCAGTTTAAGATAATTTTTATGGAGAAGTATTTTCCAAGTTCCTTAAGGTATCAAAAAGAATTCGAATTTCAACGGCTGAGGCAAGGTAACTTGACAGTGGCTTCTTATGCGGAAAAGTTCGAGGTTATGGCTGCTTATTCTAGACAAGCCATGTATGCTCCTGATGAAAGGTGGAATATTGATCAATATCTGTTTGGTTTATGGGCTGAAATTTCATATAGTGTGTCTCAGAGAGAATTAACTAGCTATGCGGAATTGTTACGACAGTGTTATGTGGCAGAGCATAGTTTGAAAAAGGTACAAGCAGAAGGAGAGTTAAGTAGAGTGAATCAAAGTGACCGTGGGCGATCGAATCAACAATTTAGACCGAGACAACAACCTTTCAAAGGGAAGCAAGTTCAGAGTTCTAAGTCTAATGTGCCTTTCGGTATGCCGTACTTGTGGTAGGAATCATTTGGGAGGTGCAATTGGGAAGGAATAAGATGTTATCAGTGTAACAAGGTGGGTCATCTATCGAGGGATTGTCCTCAGAAGAGGAATCAGATGCAAGAAAAGAATACCGGACGAGTGTATACCTTGGATGCAAGAAAGACAAAGGGTGATAATTCCTTGATTGCGGGTACGTGTTTTGTGAATAGGAATCCTTGTTTTGTTTTATTTGATTGTGGGGCAACGCATTCTTTTGTGTCCACGCGGTGCGTGAAGCGACTTGGGTTGCAAGCTATCCTTTGTCTCCACCCATGGTGGTTACTACTGCCATGGATGAAATTGTTGAAACACCGTTGATGTGTGAAAATTGTGTATTGTCGGTGAATGAGAGAGTCTTCCAGATTGATCTTATTTGTTTGCCGCTTAAGAAATTAGATGTTATTCTGGGAATGGATTGGCTTTCAGCTAATTCGGTTTTTATCGGTTGTGAGGAGAAGTTAATCATTATTCCATCTACTGAAGCTACTCCGAAGGATGTGTTAACTACTATTTTAGAAGGTACGATTGGAATGATTGATTTCTTGTTTGAAGAGGAAAAATATGTTCTTATGATTCTTACTAAGGAGGGAAATAGTAACCTTCAAGTTTCGAGTATTCTGATAGTTTGTGACTTTCCTGAAGTCTTCCCCGAGGATATCACTTCTCTTCCTCCGGAACGGGAAGTGGAATTCTCTATTGACCTGATACCGGGAATGGCTCCAATATCCGTTTCTCCATATTGGATGGCACCACTTGAATTAAGAGAATTAAAGGATCAATTGGAAGAGTTGTTGGCTAAGCATTTTGTTCGACCCAGTGTTTCACCCTGGGGAGCTCCAGTGTTGTTGGTAAAGAAAAAGGATGGGGGAATGCAGTTGTGTATTGATTACCGTCAATTAAATAAGGTCACCATCAAGAACAAATACCCATTGCCAAGGATAGACGATTTGTTAGATCAATTGAAAGGAGCCTGTGTGTTCTCGAAGATTGATTTACGGTCGGTTTATCATCAGATTCGGGTGAAGAGTTCAGACGTACCAAAGACTGCATTTAGAACTCGTTATGGTCATTATGAATTTTTGGTGATGCCTTTCGGTGTAACGAATGCTCCGGCAGTTTTCATGGATTACAAGAATTGGATATTTCAACCTTACTTGGACCAATTTGTGGTGATTTTTATTGATGATATTCTTATCTATTCTCGTGATCCTCAAGAGCACGGAGAACACCTAAGAATTGTCTTATCCATTTTGCAAGAGAGACAAATTTTCGCTAAGCTAAGTAAGTGTGAGTTTTGGATGTCGGAAGTGAATTTCCTTTGACATGTCATATCTCAAGGGGGTGTAGCGGTTGATCCATCCAAAGTTGAAGCAGTGATAAATTGGGAGAGACCGAAGAATGTGTCAGAAGTTTGAAGCTTTTTGGGACTAGCAGGTTATTATAGAAGGTTTATTAAAGGCTTTTCCCAACTGGCTTTACCGATGACGAGAGTTACTCGGAAAGATTGTTCTTAGGAATGGAATTCGGCTTGTGAGCAAAGTTTTATGAGTTTGAAGTAAAGGTTGACGACCGCTCCTGTGCTGGTTATTCCTGATCCTAGCAGGTCGTATGAGGTATATTGTGATGCGTCAAAGATGGGATTAGGAGGGGTGCTAATGCAAGATGGACATGTAGTGGCTTATGCTTCACGACAGTTGAAAGTCCATGAAGAGAATTATCCAACGCATGAATTAGAATTGGCGACAGTTGTATTTACCTTGAAAGTGTGGCGTCACTATTTGTATGGTGTACGTTTTGAGATGTTTAGCGACCACAAGAGCTTACCGTACCTCTTTGATCAAAAGGAGTTGAACATGCGTGAAAGTAGGTGGATGGAATATTTGAAAGATTATGACTTGGAACTAAGATACCATCCGGGTAAAGCGAATAAGGTGGCGGATGCTTTAAGTAGGAAAGTGTTACACAGTGCCGACTTGATGATGCTAGAGTATACTTTATTGGAGAAATTTCGAGATCTAAATCTTCAATTTAATTGGACTTGTAATGCCCTGTATAATATATACCTAGAATAATACAATACAAGCATTTTATTTGGTACTGACACCATCATAAGTGCCTAATGGCGTAATTCACATACTTGACCATTCTAAAACATAATGCAACCTATGGTACAAGCTATGGAAATTAGCCAAAAATAATAAAACTAAGATCGATATACAATATTCCTCATTGTACAAGAACAATAAAATACACAGCGGAATAAGCTTAACTAAGCTTCTCTTGAAACATCCCAGCATCGCTCCACTTGTAAATCAAACCTGCAAACCACACCTGAAATATAGAAACTATAGTGGGGTGAGATACATCAAATCTGTGAGTTCCCTATCCTATAGATCCTCTCGGCTCTACAAGGTTCTATCAATCCTAACTCAAGTCAAGGGGAAGGAAAAAATGACCTTGAGTTCACAATCTCACACTATATGGAAGCATGTCATGAGTTCATCAACTCAAAATATCACTAATCGATAACCATACCAAGGCATCCCCTATTCCCGTCCGCTTCTACATCTAGAAGTCGACCCGAGTCATGGATCCTTGTAACCTACTTGACATACGAATGGATTCGATTCTACGGGCCATTAACCGTTATGAACCGTCACTTCACACGGGCCATTAACCGTCACAAGCATACGCTCCATGGGCGCCATTCGTACAACACGGGGAATCAAACCTGCCAAGTAGTCGTGCATCCATTTCAGAGGAGCTCGAGACTCATAAAACTGCACTCAAGATAACCGGTTACGATTACGTGATCACACACAACAAACATGATTGTATTCGACAATCATAAGGCCACATTCGCCTTTGCTCATAATCACACAAAAGTTCACACATGTTCCATACTAGTGTTTACTCTCTCCTAGACCATTACTCGTCACAGATGTACCTTCCTACATCAAGTGCCCGAGCATCGCCATCTAGGTTATCTACTCCAGGCCAAAACTCGTCAATGAATGCACGAGCGTCGCCATCCAGAGTTTCTATCAATTTCTAATCACCACCTAGAATTATATCATTAGGTTTGGGGTAAGTTTTATCACTCTTCCTAATTCATTTTAACATTCATATTCTCTCATTCATACTTAACAACAAATTAGATAGGTATGGCATAACACAAATATTACGAGTAAACACATATAATCATACATAACATAAAACATCACTTTTCACATAGTGGTTCACACATATTTCAAGGAATACAAGCCACTACTAACTCCTACCAAGCATTCTTGGTTAACTCATGGTCTCACACTACCATTCCCTGCCTTATTGGATCTTCTTTCCCAAGGCTTTGGACTCGTATCAATCGGATTCCCAATCCTTGAGTTTTGGTGGAAACAAAACTACATACATTGCATTTCTATATTTTTCTTATCAATCTATAGCATATAGCTATCTTTCTACCTCACTATCACATAGAGCATAAAATTAGCTTTCCAATGCTTTGAACGGGGACCAAAACGGACTTACGGTTCAAAAGTTACGGGTTTTAAAAGATTTTCAAAAATTCAGAACAGTGTTAATCGGTTAATGCATTTGGTTAACCGGTTAACCAGTCATATTTTCATGCAGAACACCATTTTTCATTGGTTAATCGGTTAACAAAAGTGGTTAACCGATTAACCCTGTTGTAGAAGCTCAAAAACCCTATTTTTCTCATACTAAAACCATTGGAACTCATACCTAAACATGTTGGAACATCAAAACAATTATCAACAGATGATTCCACACATATATTGATCACACTACACAATTTATATCGCGTTTCATCCGTTAGGTTCTTTGATTTAGAAAAATTACTCATTTTCTCACAAAACCAAAAACCTAACTCTAACTCAACAATTCTACCACTAAAACATCTAACTAGAACCCACCTGATAACCGAAGAAGAGTTTGAAGAAGATGGTGATGATCCATGAGTTCCTCTTCTTCATCTTTCTCCACTTTCTCTCTTTCTCTTCTTTCTCTCCATTTCCTCTTTTGTTCTTACTATCTTCTTCTTCTTTTTCTTTCTTTTTCCTTTTCTTAACATATATATATAAACTTTATTATATAATATAGTCCGATAGAGTAAAATATCTCCGATTGATATTTTATCGTCTCAACCCAATTTGATCAATTATTAGAGTTACCTTAAAATCTTTTCTTGAATTAAAATAATTGATCTCTTCAGAGTTCACCAGTTGCTCTATTGATCCCAATTGTCAATACTTAAAGTACTTAGAGGATTCCATTAATCCAATTATCCAAAGATAGAGTACACAAAAGTTCATCTGATCTCATCTGATATCCAATTGAGCATTTCAATAATACGGGGTATTACAGGACTCCTAATTGAGTGGTTATGGGGAATTTGGATATCAATTATACTCTTAGGGAAGAAATCCAACAAGAGCAATGGTTAGATGAGAAGTTGCAAGGAGTGTTATTGCAACCGGGTTTTGTGCGAGATACCGACGGAGTTATTGTATTTAACCGAAGGATTTGTGTTCCGGATAACACGGAGTTAAAAAGGAAGATTTTAGATGAAGCGCATAAGGGTGCTTTTACTATACATCCGGGATCTTCAAAGATGTACCAAGACCTCAAAAGGGACTATTGGTGGTTCGGGATGAAGAGGGATATTGCGGTGTATGTGTCAGAATGTGTGGTGTGTCAACAAGTAAAGATCGACAACCAAAGGCCGGGTGGCTTGTTGCAACCTTTAGAAATTCCGGTGTGAAAATGGGATAGTATTTCGATGGACTTCGCGGTGGGTTTACCCCGTGCCCAAGGTGGTTATGATTCAATTTGGGTGATTGTTGATCGGTTGACGAAATCTTCTCATTTCTTGGCCATAAAGACTACTTATAAGGCGAGTCATCTCGCAAGGTTGTTCATTTCGGAGATAGTGAGGTTGCATGGTATTCCTACTAGTATTGTTTCGGATAGAGATCCAAAATTTACCTCTAGATTTTGGAGAGCCTTTCAACAAGCTATGGGGACGAAGTTGTGTATGAGCACGTCGAATCATCCGCAAACGGATGGTCAGATGGAACAGACAATACAAACCATGGAAGACATGTTAAGAGCCTGTGTCCTTGAAAGTGGAGGAAATTGGATAGAACTCTTACCGTTGATTGAATTCTCCTATAATAACAGTTATCATGCAAGTATTGGTATGGCTCCGTATGAGGCATTATATGGAAGGAAGTGTAGGACACCCTTGTGTTGGGCAGAGGTTGGTAAAGATAGGATGTTGGGACCTGAGATTATTCACGAAACTACGGAGAAGATTAGGATGATCCGTGATAAGGTTAAGCAAGCCCAAGATCGTCAGAAAAGTTATACGGATAACCGTAGAAGACCTTTAGAATTTGAAGAAGACGATCACGTGTTTTTGAAAGTCACTCCGAGATTGAGGTTGACAGGACCATTTAAATCGCAGAAATTAAGTCCGAGATATGTGGGACCATATCAGATTTTGGAAAGAATTGGTGAAGTAGCTTACAGATTAGCCTTACCGCCTTCTCTGTCAGAGATGCACGATGTTTTTCATGTATCTCAGCTTAGGAAATTTGTTCCAGATCCTCTTCAGCCAATTTTACCAGATACAATTGAAATAGAAGCAGATTTGACATTTGAGCCTCAACCGAGTCGTATCACCGGAAGAGAAACTAAAGTGTTAAGGAATAAAGAGATTTCTCTTGTTAATGTCCAGTGGGATGAGACGCATCCGGGTGATGCAACTTGGGAATTGGAATCGGAGATGCGGGAGGTCTACCCTCATATTTTCAGGTAATTGTTTTAAATTCGTGGACGAATTTCTATTTAAGGGGTGGAGGATGTAATACCCCGTAAATTATTTTACTCCGGATAATACTAGTTGTGATCAACTGAGTCTCAGTGTACTCTGATAAAATATCTGCAGAGATAATTAGGGTAACTGTTGGACTTAGAGTAAATCCAATTAATATTATCTGACTCTGAGATATTTAAATATTTGGACTTTGGAGACTTTTTGGACAATTAGTAGTGTTGGTAATTGATGATGTTTTACTATATCATTCCTTTTCCTCTCATTTTCCTCTTTAGAAGCAAAGGGAGAAAAAGATAGAAAGAAGTATGAGTTATATGAGTGTAGAATCGTTGATTTTTGATTGTGGGAGGTTTGGATATGTCTAGGTGGGGTTTTGGAACCATGGGAGATCAGCTGTTATGCTAACAACCCTTCTGAATTCCCAGATTCGCACTGCGAATCCCCCAGCAAAGGGGGAAATCGTGCACTCGCTGGCAGCTCGCACTACGAATGCGAAGGCGAGCATTCGCCAGTGGTTCGCACTGCGAACCTTAAGTTGTTTTTGCTACTGCCTTGGTTTGCCAGCGTTCGCACTGCGAATGGTGCAGCGAACAAGTGTTGGCTAGGCGTTCGCTGGACACTTCGCACTGCGAATGAAGTAGCGAGCATTCGCTGGCTTCTTCGCAATGCGAACATAGCAGAACATCCATTTTGTTTCTTGCATAACTTTTGACTCGGTTATCCGTTTTGCATATTCTTGGTATTGTTGTGAAGCTAAGAACATATTCTTGCTGATGGTAGTGGGAAATATCTTTTTATTGCCCGATTAAGTGAATCAGAGGGAACCGTAAATTGGTATAAATTGTGGTATGTTGAATTTTGGGGTTCCATTATGTGATTGACGATTACATGCTTATGTTATTATTGTGAAACATGTTGGAATTTGTACGCATGTTAAAATATGAATAGGTAGAGTAAGGAACATTACTGTAAATGATATCGAAAGTGTGTAAATGACATGGTGACAATGCTCGTGTAAAAGAGGCCGAGGCGTGTGTCTAGTAATCATAACCGATTGATCTTGCGGTGTAGTTTCATGAGACTCGAGCACCTCCTCTGAAACGTATGCACAATTACTTGGCAGGTTTGATTTCCACGTATAGTACGATTGGAGCCTACGGGTAAAGAGACTTGTGATGGTGTACGGGCCGTGTGAAGTGACGGATCACGGTGTACGGGCCGATGATCCCGAATCCAATTCGTATGCCAAGTAAATACGAGGATCCATGACTCGGGTCGTCTTCGAGACGTAGAAGCGGACGTGAACAGGGGATGCCTTGGTACGGTTATTGATTTGTGAGATTCTGGAGTAACAGGCTCAGAACTTACTTGGTACTATTGTGAGTTAACAGGCTCACGAGTGTGAATGTATTTATATCGTGTGTGTACTCAAAGTCACTTCCCTTCCCTTTGACTTGAGTTAGGCTTATTAGAACTTTGTAAAGCCGAGAGGACTATAAGATAGCGAACTCACTGAGATTTGATGTATCTCACCCCACTGTTGTTGTTTACATCACAGGTTTTGCATGTTCGGCAAAGGGTAAGGACAAAGTGGGTTGACTTTTCCTTACGGATCGTGGTTTTTGAGATGGCATGGCTTCCGCTATGGTGTTTTATTTTGAGATCATTGTATTGATCTAGTTCTTAGTGCATTTTGGGACATCTTGTATACGTTATGCCGTAGGATTTAGAATTTTGTATTTAGGGCACTTAATGTATACAATGTGTTAACTAGGAACTTGTACATATATATTTTAGTACCAAACGTATTATTCATGTATGATATATGCTTTGATGTATGTATGTATATGTGGACTTTACAAACCTTGTACGTCCCATAATGCGCGGCAGTGGACTTCCACATTCCTCAATGCAAGTCTATATGATCACTCAATCATCTTATGGTAACTTACAACCATAAATATTAAGTTAATAGTTGGGAAATATCGTATCAACCTTTCAGATTATACTTATTATCTAGATACTTAGGTTGAGTGTCAAATCCATCAAATGTTTTGTCATATTTCTTCTTGGAATGATCCATATCTTTGCAAATAATCAGTTTAGTTTGTACAATGAATAATTGTATGGTTAAATTCCCAAGTAAGAGAGGTGGATCGTAAAGGAAATAGTCAACCAATTCTTTCCTTAGCCAGAACCCAATCAAATACACCCACTCAATGTATCCAACTTCCCTTATGTTATTGGGGATCTAACACTTAATATCTAGGAATGTTGTTATCTCCTTAATAGATCATATTTCTTAGTCTAACAATCACAATCATTCACGTATAAATAAAATAAATAATTAGACAATAAATCAAACAATGCAAGCACAATACAACCTCAAATTGTCATTGGTTATTCCTATGATAAATAATTAAGGTCGGCGTAATCTCGTTCAGTGATTCGTGAAAATAATTAATCAAGAACAGACTCTTCTTACTTATTTATCGTTTGTAGGGCTTGGGTCACCAATATATATATATATATATATATATATATATATATATATATATATATAACGATATTTTACACTAGCCGTCCCAGCATATATGAAATCTTGCCCCCACCTTTTGTTGTTGAGCGTTGTTGAAAGTCAACGAGCGTTTTCTCCGATCTTTGCCAAGAACGTAATTTATGATACCCGTTGAATTGTACAAAATTTATAAAATAATTAGAATATAATTTATGGTTAATTAAACATAATCCCGTTGCAACTTGAAATATTTATTTATTAAAATATTTAATAATAACCTCCATTATTTTAAAATAATTATTAAATTTAAATATAAATTAGACTATACTCACATTTGGATTTGTTCGTTTTATAAAATTATCAAGAGTATATTCTTAATAACATTTAAATTTTATAATAATAGTTGGGCATTATAAAGACTTAAAATGGTAAAATTTCTCTTAGACATTATAAGTTCAATATTTCGATGTGTGAACTGAAATTTACATATAAATTTTAAAATAACCTTTTTATAAACAACATAATTAAAATAATATAATTAAAATAAAATAAAAATTATAACGGCTTACCGGTTACTTATAAAAATAATTTGGTTAGAACTTTGACGTTAAAACTCCTTTCAAACTTTAGAAGAACTTTGACCACAAACTAACACTAAAAGTTACAAACCGACACCGTGAGAACCTCGATAACAAAAACTAATATTGCTATATAAATCAACTGGAGAAGGAAAGAAATAGTGAGGCAAGAAAGATGGTTTGTGAATGAAAGAATGAAAATGGGGTGGAAAAGACCTTTATTTATACTAGTTGCAAAATATTAAAATAACATAAGTGTATCTCTTTTTACTCATACCTTCTAACTTTTCAACTCTTCCTAGTAAATTTATCTTTCTCAAATATTTACTAGTCTTACATCAATAGTTCTATAAATATTCTAGTATGACTTTGTGAAAATAATTTATGAGAAAGGTATGAGAACTTGATATCAAAATGTTTTATTACATAAGATGATGTAGGATATTAATTGAAATATGAGATATATATTTCTTTTATAAAGTGAAATGATGATAATAATAATAATAATAATAAGGATAATTATTTGATATGTTTATTAACTTAAGATTATTTTATTTACTAATTAGTTTGTAGAGTAAAATGATGATATTCAAATAAAATAAAATAATAATAATAATAATAACACAACAACAACAATAATAATATAAGTTATATGAATAATTAATTAACTTAAAATAAAGTATTTTAAGTATTAGTTTCAAAGTTTAGTTTGTAAAATGAAACGATGATATTCAAATCGAATAATAATATTAATAATAAATATAAAGGGTAATTAATTGATAAATTAATTATTATAGTTTTTTGTTTTAATATTTAGTTTTTAATAATTAGCGATATTAAAATCTCAAATCTAATCAAATATATTATTTAAGGTATAGAAAATTAGGATGTTACACACGGGCTGCACGAGAGTGAGCAGTGTATTTAATTTTATATTTCCTTCAATATTATTTTTAATTAAGTGAAAACCACCTAGACTTACCCGAGTCCCAGAGGTACACCGAAAATTTCACTATGATCTTGTTTATTTAACATTAACTAAATCAATTCGATTTAATTTCAGTTTTTAGTCCCCTCCTATTTTAGAATCACAACCTTAGATTTACGTAGCATTGCTAGATAAAAATAAGGTTGATTATTGGCCCCTGTGGGTTCGATATCTTTAAAACTATGATTGATTCTATGCACTTGCATAATAGCCCAATCATGGATTTCTTGTCTGTCAGGTTGTTTACACTTTAATTTGCAACTGTTAATTTTTTTATTTTACCGTTAATTACTGATTATATTGTTCTTCACCACGAGTGAGTAGTTCATTAGAAACTAAGGGTCATGAGACCTAGCTCATGATTATTCGTATGATCCATTGTTAATCGATTACGAGAATTTTAACTACGAGATTATTTTAAAACCTGAGTTTTTCATTCCACACTTGTACAAAACAAAAGAGTTCTCATGTACCGATCCTAGTCTAAACGGATATCTATCGGTACGCGAGCTCAGGTTTTTAAATAGTTATGTTTGAAACAATAAAAGTGCTCAGGCATGATTGAGAAATGTTCCATCTTTATAGTTGTGCAAAAGAAAAAAATCTCTGATAAATAATCTGGTCATGCGAAAGTAAACTAATTATTCAATGTATATTGGACAAAGCGGTGGAAAAAGTAGGTGTTATCCACATTTATTTATTTTCTATAAGTGTATCAAAATTCTTGTAATAGAAGGGAATTGATCATATGAATGTGTCATAGTAGGGAATATGAACCCAAAGTCATGTATGTTTCAGAGTATTTTAAGTGATATTTATTTAATCTATTTTACAAAAGTGCTTTTTAATTTAACCTATTTTAGAAACTCCAATTTTTGGTCACTTTAAACAGAATTCGGTTATATGCCTTTGCTCCCAACGGTTCAATCACTTTTTACACATTCGCACAATTGTATACTTACAGTGTGTCAAATGGTCATGAATGTAACACTATTAAATGGTAAGATGTGCCTTGGGGACTAGAAAATCAAGGATTTATGAGGTTCATTAGGAACTACAAAAAAAAAATTAGTTGCTAAAATCTCTGACAAATTTATCTAGCTACCAAATTACTTATTGCATATTATTTTAAAAAATTATAGTTTAATTATTATCTTCAAACTCCCAGGTCTTGAATAAAGATTGGTATTCAAATTAAAACAACAATTTGCATGATGATAGTAATCTCATTTGCATATATTTCAAGGGCTCGCTGAAGTGAATCAGTGAGTAGACTATAATATTGATTAACAAAATGATAGCGTAATACATGTAACATTAAGATAAATAGTTTTCAGAACATTTATTAATTTACAAATCATATTCATCAAACAAACATGAATATAAAATTTATGATTGGTCTCCAAAGTTTACAAATCATATTCATCACTTTCCATTAATTTTTGAAACCTTACAATGTGAAATTCACTCAAACTTCAATATTATCAATAGCAAATAGGAATTTCATTCTTATATATATATATTTGAACTTTTTTTTAATTAACACATTGTCGAGATCGTGCTTTTTAATTCATTAAAGATAAATAGTGGAGAAGCTTCAATTTTATGTATTACGAATAATAAACTAATTTATTTTCATTTGGATACCATATGTTTTCATCGGCCTGAGTTATGTTGTCCATTCCTTGAGCTTTAGCCCAACTTGGATGGATTATTGGTCGATCAACAATGATTCTTTTTTCAATGATATTTACACCTCCAATTTTATCTTCATTTGTCGTGTTAATAAAAACCACAATTAGATTAATTTTGTAATAGTGTATCTTTGTAGATCTAAAGTAATACTTTATAACTTTTTTGAAATATGTTAATCACTTTGGATCTATCAAATAGCATTTTGATAAATTCAAAGCAATTAACATGTGTAAAAAATTTATAAATCTTTCACTCAAGAGCTACTAGGATTCTCTCTTACAATATTACTCTAAAACTACTAAGATGCTCTCTTATAATTTTAAAGTTATTGTGGTTTTAATTAACAATACAAATAAGAGAAGATTAAAGATGTAATAAGTAACCATTAAAAAAAAGATGGATGGTTAATGAACCAGAATCCATGCAAGTTTGACTAAAGACCAAGGTAGGAACAAAATAGCTCGGGAGTATGCAAACATAATCAATGTCAATGAAAATAAAACTTGTTATAATCCTTAATAAGAGAGTATATAAACAATTGAAGATTCACCACTATTTAATTTCTAGTAAACGAAACACATGTTCTCTACAAAGTGATAACCTAAAAGAAAAAAAATTAGACTTTTGAAAAAAAAATGTGTTAGGTCAGTATTATTCTTCCTTTTTTTGCAAATGCAATTTTTTATTTATTATTGTTTTTGTTGATTAAGGTTTTGTAATCTTTTTTATATACATTTGAAACTTCGTTATTAGAATATTGACAACGAATCTTAGTTAACAACTTAGCTTCTCCACTATTTTTAAGATAAACAAGACATTCGGTTATAAGTTATCGTGTGCCCCATCCACGCCCAACTGACTCATTCTCCTAATCTTTTTGATTGCCAACAAAACAAGAAAAAACAATTAAACAACACAATGTACATGAAACAAAAAAAAACTTACAGCTTTTGTTGTTGATGATGGTGTCAGTTTAAACTAAGTATATCCAAAGCTCCACAAGAGATAATTGTTTTTTATCATAAATACTTTAATGAGAACTTGATCATGACTCCATCTCAACTATATAGATTCCTCATTGATATGTAGGGAAAAAAGAAGATAGACGAGTATGAAATTGAATCCATCTAAGGATAATTAAAACACGAGCATATATTAAACATAATAAATTTAATATATATTTTTAAACTATAAAAAATTGGTATGCATTTAAAACAAATCAATACATAACCTAACCACTAATCAATAAACATACTCGATTAATATCAATAGAATCTCCGTTTAATATCAATCATTGGTAAATCATAATGATCTACCTCTTAAACATAGACAACAAATTAAGATATTATATAAGATTTAACACTGTTACATGTCGAAGAAACATAAAAGAAGAAAGGAAAACGGGCAAACACATGTTATTTATTTGAACTTTTTACTTAAACATTGTACACATAACATGTTCTATTTTAATTACTTATAATTACAAGTCCTCAATCACTATATTAAAAAAAGAAAAAAAAAAGTTCAAACATGTGACATCTAATCATTTTAAGCAACTTAACAAAATCTTAATCTATATAAATTATGACAGAGTTTAGAAACAATAAAATATACAATTGATAAAAAAAGTTAAAAAAAATATAAAATACACAAAAATTGGAAGTAAGCAACATAGTACCTATGTTTAAGTCCTCCTCCACAATTGAATCATAATCATCATCTTTTAATCTATATAAAATCCTATTCAAGCTTCAAATAGTGAAAAAATCACAGTAAAGTAATTTACCTTACTCGCGGCTTTTTGACTCCTTGACGTTTGGATGGTTCATTGCCATATTCTACACATGGAAATCTACTCATAAACGTTTACATCATTGTGATCTTTGGAAAAAACAGAGTTGCAATAAAAATTTAGAGGGAGAAAGAGAGGTGTTTATGTAGTTAGAGTTTTGTGATTATGATTTGTTTTCTCCACGCGAATATGGCATTTTGATTATATTGACTTTGACAAAGTTTACTTATTTACCTCCATGCAAAACGGAGAAATTTTCTGCAATCCGTGGAAATCTTTTGCATTGAACTGTTACTTAATTTTATTTTATTTTTGAGTTAAGAATTTCTTCTTGATAAAGGTGTTACTGTTTTTATTATATGAATTTTATAATAATATAATTATATATATATATATATTTGAAATAAACGAAATTATATATTTCAAAAAAACAAAGACAATACAAGGCGATCGCATGGATAATTATATTTTTATTAAAAGAATTATATACAAATTTTATACAAAAAAAAATTGTGAATAAATGTTTATAAAAATTACATTAAAAATATAGAATAATAATTATGGTTTTTTAAAATTAATATTAAAATGACATGGCCTTGTGTGACAAAGGTATCAAAGTGATCCAATGTACTTCATTGGATCGACATCATCTTAATTTGTGTCGTTTGACAGTTACAATTTGAGCTCAGCTGAAGTCGAAGATGGGTTGCAATCTTGCATCTTAAATATCTCGAGTACTTCGCCTGCATATCTTTTTTCAGTCTTCATGTAGAATTCCATGCCAAGGAAGTATGAGAGATCTCCCAAGTCTGACATTTCAAACTCCTTACTTAAGTCGTGTTTGAAATATTTGATCTCCTTCTTGTAACTTCCTATTATCAATAGGTCATTGACATAGAGACATAGTATAAGCAATTAACTCTTCCTTCTTCTTACATATACTCCATGTTCAGTTGTGCACTTCACAAATTTCTTTTCCGTTAGAAAGCTATCTATCTTCTTATTCCAAGCTCTTGGAGCTTGCTTGAGTCCATACAGGGTTTTATGCAACGTATATACCTTGATTTCTTCACCATGTTTCGCAAACCCAACTGGTTGTGCAACTTAAACTTCTTCATGTAAGGGACCATTCAGGAATTCACATTTCACATCTATCTGACATGTGTGCCGGTTGTTTATGTTTTCTAGACTAACAACCAACCTGATTGTTTCGATCCTAGAAAAGGGTGCAAACACTTCGTTGAAGTCGATTCCTTCTTTCTGAAGAAATCCTTTCACCACAAGCCTTACCTTGTGTCGAGTTATTTCTCCTATGGGATTCAACTTCACCTTGTATACCCACTTCACATCGATTGCCTTCTTGCCTTAAGTAAATTCGACAAGTGACCAAGTTTTGTTGACTTCGATGGACTTCAGTTCCTTATTCATTGCTTTCACTCACTTCAAATCCTTCAATGCCTCAGCAGCATTGAATGATTCAAAATCTGCATAGAAAGCATAGTGTATCATCTCACCTTCATTATCGTCCACATCATCTAATGTATCTTAAATTCTTGCAACCTTGGAGGCACGTGTCTGGTTCTTTGAGGCATGCTTGTGCTTGCTAGACCTCTGACTTCTTGTTGTTGAACTTTTCTTTCAGCTTTAATTGTCGGTTACTCACATAAGATTCTCAGTTAATCCTTCTTTATATTTTAATCCCAACCCCATTCCTTAAGCTCATTTATGATCACATCTGTTTTGATCACTACTTTTGTAATACCCCATAAATTTGTGAACATTTTGGATAATATTATTATGATCAACTGGGTTCCGGTGTACTCTGAGCAATTATTGGATAAAGTAATTAGAGTAAACTGGCGAACTCGGAATTGATTAGATTAATATTATTTAACTTGGAGTTTTATTAATTGGTGCAATTGAGATAATTTGGATAATTAGTAGTATTACCAATTACTATTTCCTATGTATATTTTCTTTTCCTTTTCCTTATTTGAAAAAGATAGAAAACTTGGAGAAAGAAAAGGAAAGGAAGGAAAAAGGAAGGGAAAAGAAGAGGAAAATTCTCAAGAGCTCAAGAGATTGATTCATCAACCCATCTCCAATATTTTCATCCCAGCTTCACCCTCCTCATCTTGTAATCCAGGTGGGTTCTAGTTAGATGCTTTAGAGTAGAGTTTTATTGAGTTTTAGAGTTAATTTGATATTGTTAGAAAATGAGAAATTTTGCACCAAAATCATGTTTTAATGTTCCTTATGATTAATACATGTTAGATATGTGATATTGTGTATCCAATTGGTATTTTTCTGGTGTTTAGAAGTGAATTGGAAGGAAAAATGGATAGTTTTCGCAGACCCAATTATGCAGGAAAAATTCTGGGTTCACGCTGCCCATACGCGTATCACCCAAGGAAATACGCGTATTGGTTAAGGCAATACGTGTATGGCCATGCAGAAACATGGGCAATACGCGTATGGGGTTCCATTTTCTCGGCCATCTGCTCATTTGCATAATGATACGCGTACGGTTTTGGGCAATACGCGTATGAGGTAGGGTAGTACACGTATTGAGGTTTTTAAAGGAATTTTTAAGGAAAATCAGTCTCTGTCCATACGCGTATCACTTTGGGTAATACGCGTATGGATGGGCGAGTAAGCAAGGCAATACGCGTATGGCTTAGGGCAATACGCGTACGGCCAGGAGGGGTGCAGAATTGTGTTTTTCGCGATACCATTTCTCGTTATGTCCATAACTTTTGACTCGTTTATCCGTTTTTAATATTCTTGATATCGTTGGAAAGCTAACAAAATGTACTTTCTTATTAAAATGGTTTTAAGATTGTTGGCCGATTTAATTATGTCGGGATTTTTGGAATAGTGTTGTTTTGTCGACTTTTATCGTTTAATGGTAGGTAATTGTTGTGGAATAAGTATGCATGTTAAAATATGAAATAGGTAGAGTGAGGAACATTACCATAAACAATGTCGGAAAGTGTGAATTGTCATAGTGACAACGCTCGCGCATGAAAGGCCGAGGCGTGTGTCTAATAATCATAACCAGTTTATCTTACGGTGTAGTTTCATGAGACTCGAGCACCTCCTCTGAAACGTATGCACAATTACTTGGCAGGTTTGATTCCCGCGTATAGTACGAATGGAGCCTACAGGTAAAGAGACTTGTGATGGTTAACAGGCCATGAGAAGTGACGGTTCACGGCTAACAGGCCGATGATCCCTAATCCATTTCGTATGCCAAGTAACTACAAGGATCCATGACTCGGGTCGTCTTCTAGACGTAGAAGCGGACGGGAAAAGGGGATGCCTTGGTACGGTTATTGATTAGTGAGATTCTTGAGTTAACAGGCTCAGGACGTACTTTGGTACTAGTGTGAGTTAACAGGCTCACGAGGGTGGATACTTATATAGTGTGTGTACTCAAAGTCACTTCCCTTCCCTTTGACTTGAGTTAGGTTTATTAGAACCTTGTAAAGCCGAGAGGACTTTAAGATAGGGAACTCACTGAGATTTGATGTATCTCACCCCACTGTTGTTGTTTACATCACAGGTACTGCAGGTTCCGCGAAGGGTAAGGATAAGGCTGTGTGATTATCCCTACTTATCTGATGGCTTTGCTTTCGTTCTGGAGTCATTGAGATCATTATTTGATCTAGTTCTTAGTATTTGTCTTTGGAACATCTTGTAGATATACTATGCCGTAGTTTTTTTGTATTAGCCTTTTTGGGCATGTATATGTATAATATGTTTACTAGGAACTTATTGTATATTTCAGTACCAAAAGTGGAATTCATGTATAATATATGCTTTGATGTATGTATATATATATGGGCTTTACAACTTTCTTGTTCACTGATTCGAACAACTTCTATCCTCCAGTCGAATGATACCTTGTTAGAATCATTTGACTCGACTTATCACCAAAATAGTTACTACAACAATAAAAAACTACAAAAACATATCTAAGATAAAAGCAGTTCCTAATCCTCCTCCCGTCCAACTTCATCTATGCTTTCGGTTCATAATAAAATCAACAGTAAATAGAAGCATGACAATGATAATAGGATCATGAAAATTAGCCTGGCTGCAACGACTTCATCTGCTACGATCCAGCCATCACAATTGGACTTCACTTGTTTGATTGTTTCACAATAACTCTAAAAAAATTAATACATAAGTGCATAACATGTTCGGATATAAATATCACATAATTAGTTAGGGAGTTAGTTATTTGTTTAGTTATGATTATTTCGAATAAATAAGAAGCTAGTGTTAGACAAGAAATTTCAAAAAAGGAAATTCGACGGAGAAAACAGCTGGAATTTCTCCAAACATTGGAAAAGGTCGAGGTGTGGTTCGACCAATGGACCAATCAAGGGAACAAAAATATTTGATGTCTAAGAGTATAGATGAGGACTTAGAAAAATTTTAAGAAGTTTAGTGTTGGGTCGAGTTCGACATGTCGAACGGGTTCGATTGGAGGAAGATTTAAAATTCAAACTAAAGTAAACGCTTTTTGGTCTCATCCAAATTATGCAGGATATGTGAAAATTAATTGAGAGTCAGTTAACATGCAAAGATGATATGTCAGACGGAGAAACATATGAATGCTTGAAGACCATTATTTTATAACATTATAAATTTGAAATGTAATGATGGGATCAATGGTGGCAAAAACATTGTAAACTTCTTTTACACTCAAAGTACTCGCACACAAGAGAGAAACGAGTTTTGCTAAAGGAAAATGTACTTTTCCATTTAAATTTATTTTTGTACTTATTTTCCTTTATGTTTAAAGGGATAATTTTGACTCAGTCGAAATCAGTTGGTCAACTTACTTTTACAACTTAGTTATTTTATTGAAAATACTCAAAAAAAAATTTTGATACTCAAATCAAAGAAAATTCCATTAACAGGTCTAAGATAGACCAATCAACAAGAATTACAGATAGTTTTCCAAATCTCAATTCAAAAACTACAACAGAAAAACAAGAGAAACCAATAGAAATTTCTAGTAATCTCCCAACAGCAAGTGTTGCCTAGAACAAACATAAGCCACAAACTAAGATTATGAACAACAGCCATCAAGATACTCCAGTAACAGCAAGCGGAGCTTTATACTCAAGATTCATTGTAAGCAATCCAACTTCATAGAATGTACACTTCATTTTCTTAGAAAATTAGCACAAACTTGTCCTAGAATTTACAAGTTTGGTCCTTCAAATTATAAATTTAAAACAAAGTGATTGTTTAGCGAAAATACTAGTGACCAATAAATTATTTGTTTTATTAGAATTATTTTGTATAACTAGGGAGTTAGTTATTTGTTTAGTTCGGAAAAAACATAATTGATAGAATGAATGCATGATTGATGTATGTATCGACATAACCTTGTCCAATATGATTCTCTCCAACTTCCTCAACTCGAGTGGATTTGTATAATTATATTACACGTTCATACTATGATTAGAAAGAAATTATAAATCGAGTAAACGATAGGTAATATGAATTTGCTCTATGGTATGTTCACTTCTAAACATAATTTGTTACATACCGGATCGGGATATGCATCCAACTGTTTCTTGAACTTGAGGTAAGTTCTTTCAGTTGTTAAAGCTTTATCATATTCATAATGTTCCTTTTCTCAAGTTTCTTCAGCTTGCAAATTATCATCAACATAATTTCCATTTCCCTTAAGATAAAGTGATGAATAGTTGGAGTATACAGAACTGAGATCCCTTCTAGAGGTCTCTTCACGTGTGTATATAAAAGCAAAGCACCACTAAGAATTACAAATTTTAGCACAAAATTTATAATTCCCTAAATGTTAATTATCCAAACTAACTCAAGATCAATAATAAACTCACTGTGTAAAGAGAAACTTATGAATATCACTAAATTTCTTTCAATTTATTCTAAAATATTTGAAACATTCAAAATTTTGAAATAATACAAATAAATCTAATAATTAGAGTAAATTACAAATTTGACAAAAATCGTTTTAATAATTTCTAAAAAAAAACATAAACGAAGAAAAATCATATAACAAAAAGCATAACAAATATTCAAGAGGAAGTTACATGATTTTTCAAGAAGATATGAATAGAAAAACAATAAAATATTAAAAAATATATCAAATTACTATTAAATAATTTGAAAGCATCTTAATATTTTGTAAATAATAACAATATATAAAATTATTCAAAATTTCAATCAAATTTTTGTACTTAACATACATAACAAAATATAAACTTCCAATCAACAAAATTACATTCAGACTTGTTAATGTAATACCCCGTAAATTATTCCACTCGGGATAATATTATTACGGTCAACTGGGTTCCGCGTTACTCTGAGAATTTATTGGATAAAATAATTAGAGTAATCTGCCGAACTCAGAACTGATCAAATTAATATTATTTAATTCTGAGGTTTTATTATTGGTGCATTTGAGATAATTTGGACATTTAGTAGTATTACTAAATTGATGTCATTCCTATATCTTTTCCTTTTTCCTCATTTGGCCAAAGTTAGTAACTTTTGAGAGAGAGAAAATAGAGAGAAAGAAGAGCAAAGGAAAGAAAGAGAAGAGAAAACTTGGAATTGAAGAGAAACCTTGGAATTGAAGAGAAAAGCTTGGATCAACCTCTAGTCTTCATCAAATCATCTCATCTTCATCATCACCATCTTCTATTCAAGGTGGGTTCTAGTTAGATGCTTTAGTTGTAGGATTTCTTGAGTTCTAGTGTTAGGTTTGGTTTTGGGAGAAAATGAATAATCTTGCTAAAATCATGAATTTAACGGTTGGAAATCGATATTTGTGTAGTATGATCAATGTGTGTGTAGAAACATCTATAGAGAATTGTTATGATGTTGTTATTGATTGGAATGAGTTTGGAATGAAATGGGTTTTGGAAAATGTTAGGTTTTGTGAGAAAATTATGTTTTATGAAATTGTTTGATCAACCATGATAGGATCATGATAATACACCTCTATTGGTTGTTTGGGTGTGTTTGTGAGGGTGGTTATGCAGGTTGGAAACTGTTGTAACAACGAAAATTTTTCTGCATAACGCAGAGCGAGCTTAGCGCGGTCTGCAGAATTTCCAACCCTTCCAGGGCGAGAGCAGCGCGCTTAGCACGGATGGGTCCGCGCTTAGCGCGGCCTAGAGCAAAAAGAAAAAAAGATTATTTCTAATATCCGTAACTTTCGACTCGTTTACCCGATTTGAGTGTTCTTGGTATCGATAGAGAGCTAAGGAAATGCTCTATCTAATGGAAGTGGAAAAATTCTAGGTTAATGCCCGATTAAATAAATAGGAGGGAACCGGAATTGGTGTAAATTATGATATGTTGAATTATGTGATTCCAATATATATATTTGACTTGTGTTTGCCTATTTCCCTTGTTGTTGACATTGTTTAAGAGTATATATGCATGTTAAAAAATATGAAATAGGTAGAGTAAGGAATATTACCCGGAACTATGTTAGAATGGTATGGAAATAAGTACATTAGTAGGGATCATGTTTTATTGTGTATATGATCACGTAATCGTAACCATTTCTTTTGAGTTGCCCTTGAGAGGCCTTCATGAGTCTCGAGCTCCTCTGAAGTGCAGGCACAATTACTTGGCAGGTTTGATTCCCTTGTTAGTACCAATGGAGCCTATGCTATGGGTCGAGACTTGCGATGGTTAACAGGCCATGAGAAGTGACGGTTCACGATTAACATGCTGGTGTTCCCGAATCCATTTCGTATGCCAAGTAACTACAAGGATCCATGACTCGGGTCGACTTCTAGACATATATGCGGACGAGAAAAGGGGATGCCTTGGTAAGGTTAACGATTAGAGAGAGTTATTAAGTTAACATGCTCAGGACTTATCCCATTGTGATATAGTGTGAGTTAACAGACTCACGAATGTGGATCCATATAGTGTGTGTGAGTACTCAAAGTCATCCCCCTTCCATTTTGACTTGAGTTAGGCTTGTTAGAACCTTGTAAAGCCGAGAGGACGCATAAGATAGGGAAATCATAGAGATTTGATGTATCTCACCCCACGTTGTTGTTTACATCACAGGTACTACAGGTTCGGCGAAGAGTAAGGACAAAGTTGTTTGACTTTTCCTTACGGATCATTGCTTTTGTTTGGCAAGGCTTCCGTTGTGGAGTCGATTTTGAGATCATTGTTGATCTAGTTCTTAGTTTTTATCATTTTGAACATCTTGTATATTTATGCCATAGTTTTTGTATTAGGTACTTTGGGCATTTATCGTATACAATGTGTTAACTAGGAACTTATGGTATTTCAGTACCAAATACTTGGATTCATATATAAGATTTATGCTTTGATGTATGAGTTATATATACATGGGTGTTACAGTTGGTATCAGAGCAGGTCGTATCCTCGACCTAGCCATGAAATAGTATAAGTCTTTCTTTCCGTTTCATATGCGTTGTGTCGCCATTGGTCTTACGTGTTATATTTATGGTATTGAGCCTGATCAACTTAATCCTATCTATATGACATTTAGGAACATGGATGACGGGCGCAGAAACACCCGTTATAGACCCAGAACCACTCTAGTTGGGACGAATCCGCCGAGCGGCGATGTGAATGCTCCTTTGTATCAGTTTATGCAAGGGATGCAGCAGCAACAAAACCAGTTTATGCAATAAATGGTACAGCAAATGGCTGGGGGTCTTCATCCTCCAGTGGTTGTTCTAGCAGCTACAGGTGGAAGTTTTAGGGATTTCATCCATATGAATCCTCCAGAATTTCAGGGAGGCTTGGATCCGGTAAAGGCTCACGAGTGGATAGCTGGCATAGAAAGAATTTTCTTAATAGTCCAGTGTAGTGAGGAAAATAAGGTGGTTTTCGCTTCTCACTTGTTGAAGGGTCCTGCCATGAGGTGGTGGGAGAGGGCTTCAGCCTTAATGACAATTCAAGAGGTATCGAAGGTATGGGAGCAGTTTAAGATAAATTTTATGGATGAGTATTTTCCAAGTTCCTTAAGGTCTCAGAAGGAATTCGAATTTCAACAGTTGAGACAGGTAACTTGACGGTGGCTGCTTATGCGGAGAGGTTTAAAGTTATGGCTGCTTATTCTAGACAAGCCATGTATGCTCCTGACGAGAGGTGGAAGATCGATCAATTTCTGTTTGGTTTGAGGGCTGAAATTTCACATAGCGTGTCTCAGAGGGAATTCACTAGCTATGCTGAATTGTTAAGGCAGTGTTACGTGGCAGAACACAGCTTGAAGAAGGTGCAGGCAGAGGGAGAGTTGAGTAGGGTGAATCAAAGTGATCGTGGAAGATCGAATCAACAGTTTAGACCAAGGCAACATGCTTTTAAGGGAAAACAAGTTCAGAGTTCCAGGACTAGGGTGCCTCCGGTGTGCCGCACTTGTGGGAAGAATCATCATGGTAGGTGCAGTTTCGGACGGATAAAGTGTTATCAGTGTAATAAAGTGGGCCATATGGCGAGGGATTGTCTCAGAATAGGACTCAAGTGCAAGAAAAGAATACTGGGCGAGTGTATACCTTGGATGCAAGGAAAGCAAAGGGTGGCAACTCTTTGATTGCTGGTACGTGTTTCGTAAATGGAAATCCTTGCTTTGTTTTATTTGACTATGGAGCAACACACTCCTTTATATCGATGCAATGTATGAAGCGGCTTGGGTTGCAAGCTATTCTGTTGTCTCCACCCATGGTGGTTACTACTGCCATGGATGAGATTGTTGAAACACCGTTAATGTGTGAAAACTGTGTTTTGTCCGTGGATGGTAGAGTTTTTCAGATTGATCTTATTTGCTTACCGCTTAAGAAAGTGGATGTCGTTTTGGGAATGGATTGGCTCTCTGCTAATTCGGTGTTTATTGGGTGTGAGGAGAAGCTTATCATTATTCCATCTGTTGATGCTACCCCAAAAGAGGTTTTAACAACTATTCTAGAAGGTACGGTTGGAATGATAAATTTCTTGTTTGAGAAGGAGAAATCTGTTCTTTTAGTTCTCACTAAGGAGAAGAGTAGCGACCATCAGGTTTTGAGCATTCCTATTGTTTGCGAGTTTTCAGAAGTTTTCCCTGAAGATGTCACTTCTCTTCCTCCGGAGAGGGAAGTGGAATTTTCTATTGACCTGGTACCGGGAACGACTCCTATATCTGTTTCTCCGTATCGGATGGCACCACTTGAATTGAGAGAACTGAAAGAGCAATTGGAAGAACTATTGGCTAAGCATTTTGTTAGACCTAGGGTTTCACCACGGGGAGCTCCAGTGTTGTTGGTAAAGAAGAAAGATGGTGGAATGCGTTTGTGTATTGATTATCGACAATTGAATAAAGTCACCATTAAGAACAAGTATCCCTTACCCAGGATAGACGACCTGTCAGATCAATTGAAAGGAGCCTGTGTGTTCTCGAAGATTGGTTTGAGGTCGGGTTATCACCAAATCCGAGTGAAAAGTTCATATGTACCTAAGACTGCATTTAGAACTCGTTATGGTCATTATGAATTTTTAGTGATGCCCTTCGGTGTGACCAATGCTTTGGTAGTTTTCATGGATTATATGAACCGGATATTTCAACCTTACTTTGACCAATTTGTGGTGATCTTTATTGATGACATTCTTATTTATTCTCGTGATTCTCAAGAGCACGGAGAACACCTAAGAATCCTTTTATCGATCTTACAAGAAAGACAACTTTTTGCCAAGGAGGTGTGGTGGTAGACCCATCAAAAGTTGAAGCGGTGATGAATTGGGAGAGACCGAAGAATGTCGCTGAGATTAGGAGTTTCCTGGGTTTGGTGGGTTATTGTAGAAGATTTATTAAAGGTTTTCCCAACTGGCTTTACCAATGACGAGACTTACTCGAAAGGATTGTTCGTATGAGTGGGATTCGGCTTGTGAGAGAAGTTTTCTGAGTTTGAAGGAAAGATTGATGACCGCTCCTGTTTTGATTATTCCTGATCCTAGCAAGTCGTATGAGGTATATTGTGACGCATCAAAGAGGGGATTAGGAGGTGTGTTAATGCAGGATGGTCATGTAGTGGCTTATGCTTCACGACAATTAAAAGTTCATGAAGAGAATTATCCAACGCATGATTTAGAATTGGCGGCAGTTGTGTTTACTTTGAAAGTGTGGCGTCACTATTTGTAAGGTGTACGTTTTGAGATGTTCAGAGACCACAAGAGCTTGAAGTATCTCTTTGATCAAAAAGAGTTGAATATGCGGCAAAGAAGGTGGATGGAGTACTTAAAGGACTATGACTTATAATTGAAGTATCATCCAGGAAAAGCAAACAGGGTGGCAGATGCATTATGTCGGAAAGTAGTTCATAGTACAAAATTAATGATATTGGAGTATGCTCTGTTGGAAAAGTTTAGGGATCTTAATCTTCAATTTGTGTGGACTCGGAATGGTGTAATCATGGGAAATTTGAATGTCAATTCTATTCTAAGAGTTGAGATTCAACAAGGACAATTGTTGGATGAGAAGTTACAAGAAGTATTAGTACAACCGGTTTTTGTACGAGCTACCGACGGAATTATTTTGTTTAACCAAAGAGTTTGTATTCTAGATGATGCGGTGTTGAAAAGAAGGATTTTAGAAGAAGCGCATAAGGGTACTTTTACAATACATCCTGGTTCTTCGAAGATGTATCATGATTTCAAGAGGGACTATTGGTGGTCCGGGATGAAAAGGGATATTGCGGTATAAGTGTCGGAATGTGCGGTATGCCAACAAGTGAAGATTGAACACCAAAGACCGGGTGGCTTGTTGCAACCTTTAGAAATTCTGGTATGTAAGTGGGAAATTATTTCTATGGACTTCGCCATTGGACTACCCCGTACTCATGGTGGTTATGATTCAATTTGGGTAATTATGGATCGGTTGACGAAATTTACGCATTTCTTGGCCGTAAAGACTACTTACAAGGCGAGTCATCTCGCAAGATTGTCCATTTCAGAAATAGTGAGATTGCATGGTATTCCCTCTAGCATTGTTTCGGATAGAGATCCAAAGTTTACTTCAAGATTTTGGAAATCTTTTTAACAAGCTATGGGAACGAAGTTGTGTTTGAGCACGTCGAATCATCTGCAGACGGATGGTCAGACGGAACGGACAATACAGATAATGGAAGATATGTTAAGGGCTTGTGTACTTGGAAGTGGAGGAAATTGGATATAACTTTTACCATTGATCGAATTCTCTTATAACAATAGTCATCATGCAAGTATTAGTATGGCTCCTTACGAGGCATTGTATGGAAGAAAGTGTAGGACGCCATTGTGTTGGGCGGAGGTTGGCGAAGATAGAATTTTGGGACCCGAAATTATTCAAGAAACTATGGAAAAGATTCGGATGATCCGTGATAAGGTCAAACAAGCACAAGATCGTCAGAAGAGTTATGCGGATAACCGTAGAAGACCTTTGGAGTTTGATGAGGGTGATCATGTGTTCTTAAAAGTTACTACGAGATTAAGGTTGAAAGGACCGTTCAAGTCGCGGAAGTTACGTCCAAGATACGTGGGACCGTATCAAATTTTAGAAAGAATTGGTGAAGTAGCTTACATATTGGCCTTACCGCCTTCTCTATCGGAGACGCACGATGTTTTTCATGTATCTCAGCTTCGGAAGTTTGTACCAGATCCTCTTCAGCCAATTTTACCTGATACGATCGAGATAGAAGCAGATTTGACATTTGAGCCTCAACTGAGTCGTACCACAGGAAGAGAAACTAAGGTGTTAAGGAATAAAGAGATTCCTCTTGTTAAGGTTCAGTGGGATGAGACGCATCCGGGTGATGCAACATGGGAATTGGAATCCGAGATGCGAGAAGCTTATCCTCATCTTTTCAGGTAATTGTTAAAAATTCGTGGGAGAATTTCTATTTAAGGGGGGGAGGATATAATACCCCATAAATTATTCCACTCGGGATAATATTATTACGGTCAACTGGGTTCTGGGTTACTCTAAGAATTTATTGGATAAAATAATTTGAGTAATCTGGCGAACTCAGAACTGATCAAATTAATATTATTTAACTCTGAGGTTTTATTATTGGTTCATTTGAGATAATTTGGACATTTAGTAGTATTACTAAATTGATGTCATTCTTATATCTTTTCCTTTTCCCTCATTTGGCCAAAGTTAGTAACTTTTGAGAGAGAGAAAATAGAGAGAAGGAAGAGCAAAGGAAAGAAAGTGAAGAGAAAACTTGGAATTGAAGAGAAACGCTTGGATCAACCTCTAGTCTTCATCAAATCATCTCATCTTCATCATCACCATCTTCTATTCAAGGTGGGTTCTAGTTAGATGCTTTAGTTGTAGGATTTCTTGAGTTCTAGAGTTAGGTTTGGTTTTGGGAGAAAATGAATAATCTTGCTAAAATCATGAATTTAACGGTTGGAAATCGATATAAATTGTGTAGTATGATCAATGTGTGTGTAGAAACATCTATAGAGAATTGTTATGATGTTGGTATTGTTGGAATGAGTTTGGAATGAAATGGGTTTTGGAAAATGTTAGGTTTTGTGAGAAAATTGTGTTTTATGAAATTGTTTGATCAACCATGATAGGATCATGATAATACACCTCTATTGGCTGTTTGGGTGTGTTTGTGAGGGTGGTTATGCAGGTTGGAAGCTGCTGTAACAAGGAAACTTTTTCTGCATAACGCAGAGCGCGCTTAGCGCGGTGATGCCCGCTTAGCGTGGTCTGCAGAATTTCCCACCCTTCCAGGCCGAGATCAGCGCACTTAGCGCGGATGGGTACGCGCTTAGCACGACCTGGAGCAAAAAGAAAAAAAAAGATTATTTCTAAAATCTGTAACTTTCGACTCGTTTACCAGATTTGAGTGTTCTTGGTATCGATAGAGAGCTAAGGAAATACTCTATCTAATGGAAGTGGAAAAATTCTAGGTTAATGCCCGATTAAATAAATTGGAGGGAACCGGAATTGGTGTAAATTATGATATGTTGAATTATGTGATTCCAATATATATATTTGACTTGTGTTTGCCTATTTCCCTTGTTGTTGAGCATGTTTAAGAGTATATATATTGTATATTGATCTTAGATTTTATATTTTTGGCTAATTTCCATGTCTTGTACCATAGGTTGTATTTGTATTAGTAATGGTCAAGTATGTGAATTACGCCATTAGGCACTTATGATAGTGTCAGTACCAAATAAAATGCTTGTATTGTATTATTCTAGATATATATATTATACAGGGCATTACATATCAATTTATTCAATAACAACGATTACAAAATCCATGACCATGTCTCATTTAAAAACCTCTATTAATAAACCAAGCTAAGACTAATACTAGTAAAACTATAATTATCATTATTGCTACGAATTCTATACCTAATTCTTCATTCTTGACAATACAAATAATAAACAAGATAATGATCAGAAGAGTGATGAATAAAAGAAAACATTTATCCATTTGAAAGGTATAGATAAATACTTTGAAATTGATATGAAAATAATGAATAGGTGTGAAGTATTTATAAAGTGAATTTTATAAAGTGCCCATTACGTTACCATTGGGTTTGTGACCGTTGGGGGAGGGAAAAAATTTAAGTGTGTTAAAGACGCTTCCTAGATCACTATACTAGAAGGATCTCAAGATGAAGACTCAACGCATAGAAGAAAAGTTCACTACTATGGAAAACCCATTTAACAACGGTTGGAAAATAAATATAATCACGCATATCAAGGCGTTGTTATGTAGAGTGTTGTCGTAAATGCGCTACTTATAATCACGGTCATGGTAACGTTGTTGTATTCTAGAAAGTGTATAGTATATCACAACGGTTATGCTTAACAACCATTGTGATATATACGGTACTGGGTTCGAAATCTAGCAGCAGCAAATAAATTACATTAAATCATGGTTAATGTAGAAAACCGTTCTGAAATGTACCCATAGTTTATTATATACCAACGTATATTGCTTGTTTTACCGTACACCTCATTAAAGAAATACAACCATTAAAATTGGTAAAGAACTATATAATCTGAAAATTAAACTATTCTTGAAAACCAACTTAAACACACCACTGTTTTCCAAATTGCACGTGTCTCATCGTGCATATTTTATGTTCTTTAACACATATATGGTTCAATAGTTGGATTCTTTTAATACATCGATATCTTTTAATATAGTTTACCTCATCGTCGTCGCTTATCATCCAATTGTTATGATTACTTATCATCATAACAAGCATGATTTTAACAATTACTCTGATAAGTGACGACAACGAGGTAAAGTAGAATTGTAGATATCGATGTGTTGAAGGAATTAAACCATTGAATGATATATTATGTGTTAAGGCACATTAAATATGTATAATGAGATGCATGTAATTCGTAAAACATTGATTGATATAAGTTGGTTTTCAAATACATCTTAATTTTCATATTATAAGTCCTATGTATTTTTAAATGATTGCATTTTCATTAAAAGCTTATCGAAACAAACAATATACATAGTATATAATAAACTAAACTACATCTCCTGTCAACCTGTATAAGAATATAAAGAACAAAACATTGCTAAGTTACAAGAAGCCTCTTTCTTGTGACTAAGCAATGTTTTGTTCTTGTTTTGAAAACAGTTTTCAACAACAACACAAAAAAACCATGCAACACAATAAAGAAAAATACATTATTTTAGAACAAACCATATGTACCATATTAATCATACCATACGCTAGCTACCACCATCATCATCACCATGTATCATCTTTACTGTACAGCTTCAGCTATTTCAAATAAAATAAAATTGTTAGTATTCAAAACAAATTCAGTTATTATTGAAACAAAATCCTAAGTGGGACTGTAACAAATCAATATACATTGAGTCAATAACACACCTCTTATTAAAAATAATCATGGAACTGTAACAAATCAAGATATATCAAGTTCATCTAGTTTTTGATGCCATGATGAAAAAATATAAGGTGGATGATGTTTATACAATAACTTCATACTTCTTATATTTTTTCCATGGCAACAAAAACCATATGAAACATCACCATACTATACGCTTACTACCACCATACGCTTGTTACCACCATCATAACCATGTATCTACAAGGAAACACAACAAACTTCAAACTTAACCCTAAAACATCAACAACATAATCCGAAAGAAGAGTAGAAAGAAGAGAGCGGGAGAACACACACACATCTCAATTTATTTAAAAATAGTATTTAATTTTAAAAAGGAGAGTTTAATGTAAAAATGGAAATTGTATAATAATTATAAATAATATTCAATTTTTTCAAAACTAGAATTTATTTTTAAAAAAAGGAATTTGTTAATTTTGATTTTTTAAAATTGATTTTATAAAAATGGAATTTAATGTAGAAAATGGAATTTAATTAGGTAATTATAAAAGGGAATTTATTTAAGTTATAATTATGTATATAATAGTTAATCTTTTAAAAATGGAATTAAATTTTATAAAAATCTAATTTAATGTAGAAAAGGGAATTTAATTATGTAATTAAAAAAAGGGAATTTATTTAAATAATAATTATAATGGTATATATATATATATATATATATATATATATATATAATTCTTAGTCTGATTAAAAATATATTCATCATCGTGTGATCAAACCAAAATTTCTCGATTTTCCCTACTTTGTTTTGTATTTAGATACCTATTTTTACACCATCAGACGCATCAATTTGTAAGTGATCACTTTTGGCTTGATTCCTTTCTCTTTTATTGCAAAAAGCAACATAATTGAAGATTCTGGTAAACCATTTTTGCATAGTGCATCTATGATTCCACATATTTTGTAATGCCCATATATAATCACATACATCAAAGCATATATTATACATGAATTTCAAGTTTGGTACTGAAATATACAAGAAGTCCCTAGTAAACACATTATACATATACATGCCCAACAACCTAAATACAACAAAACTACGGCATAGTATATCTACAAGATGTTCCAAGGATAAATACTAAGAACTAGATCAAATAATGATCCCAAAACAATCTCCACAACGGAAGCCTTGCCACACAAAAGCTACGATCCGTAAGGAAAGTCAAACAACTTTGTCCTTACCCTTCGCCGAACCTGCAGTACCTGTGATGTAAACAACAACAGTGGGGTGAGAGACATCAAATCTCAGTGAGTCCTCTATCTTACAGATTCTCTTGGCTTTACAAGGTTCTAACCAAAACCTAACTCAAGTCGGGGAAAAAGGAACTAGACCTTGAGTTCAAACATTTCTGACTAGAGAAACAATCGTGCAATTCACAAAACGACATACTAGTTAAGAATCTTCTCCCCGGCCAGCCATACAAGGCGAATACAACGCGAGTCACGGATCCTTAACGTAGATAACTTCTCCCCGGCCAGCCATACAAGGCAAATACAACACGGGTCACGGTTATCTACGGTTGGTACTTCTCCCCGGCCAACCCACACAAGGAGCACTACAACACGGGTCACGGTACCAACCACTAAGTAACTTCTCCCCGACCAGCCCACCCAAGGAGCACTACAACACGGGTCACGGTTACTTACTTAATAAATACTTCTCCCCGGCCATCCCGCACAAGGGGCTCTTCAACACGGGTCACGGTATTTATTAAGACATACACAACAAACCGGAGGAATACGATCCTCCACCAACCACTACTTAACAAGGATACTCTTCTAGTATCAATGTAAGCATTGCCGCACGATTCTCTAAGTCATTCTGTTGTACTAAGGTTCCCTCGCACTACCTGTTTCATATTTTAACATGCATACTCTCTCGAACATGCTTAACAATTTCATTAGACAAGCATATTTCAACATCAATCATATTTATCTTATCAAACCATGGTATAAACATATGTTTTTCCTTCATTATCATAAAGAGCATTGGCATAGATTTCCAACGATATCAAAATTATTTAAAACGGATAATCGGAACACAAGTTATGGATTTAAAAGAAATGGTATCGCGAAAAACACAATTATGCACTCTCACTGGCTGTACGCGTATTGGCTTGTGCCATACGCATACTGCCCATCTCGCTCGCCCATTCCATACGCGTATTGCCCAAAGCGATACGCGTATGAGCAGAGACCAATTCCTCTACAAAATTCCACTAGAACTCCTATACGCGTATTTCCTCACACGCTACGCATATTGCCTTGCCCAATACGCGTACCATTACGCATTTCAGTAGAGGGCCGTGAAAATGAACTTCCATACGCGTATTGCCCTAAAATACCCTTGCCATACGCGTATTGCCCTACCCAATACGCGTAATGCCTTGCGTGATACGCGTATGGGCAGAGGAACCCAGAATTTTTCCTGCAGAAAATTCTGCTACGGGTTTCACAATTCCAACCCCAAAATTCCACTTTTTCCCAACCAAACACTTCCAATTCCTACCAAAACATGTTCCAACTCATAACGACAATTATAATACGCAGTTTATATGGTATTTCAGCAGTTATATTTATGATTCTATTGCAAAATTCTCATTTCTCACGATATCAAAACTAACTCTAAACTCATAAAGCTCTATAACTAAAGTATCTATCTAGAACCCACCTGGATTACAAGATGAGGATGATGAAGCTGAGATGAAAAAATGAAGATGGGTTGATGATTCTAGCTCTTGAGCTCTTGGGAAATTTTCTCTTCTTTTCCTTCCTTTTTCCTTCTCTTCACTTTCTCTCTCCAATGTTACTAACTTTTCAAATAAGGAAAAAGGAAAAAGATATAGAGAAAACATTAATTAGTAATACTACTAATTGTCCAAATTATCTCAAATGCACCAAATAATAAAACTCAAAGCTAAATAATATTAATCTGATCAGTTCCGAGTTCGTCAGTTTACTCTAATTATTTTATCCAATAATTGCTCAGAGTACACCGGAACCCAGTTGATCATAATAATATTATCCAGAGTGTTCATAAATTACGGGGTATTACATCCTCCCTTCCTTAAATAGAAATTCGTCCTCGAATTTAAAGGATTACCTGAACAGTTGAGGGTAAGCATCCCGCATCTCCTATTCTAGTTCCCACGTAGCATCACCCGGATGCGTCATATCCCATTGCACCTTAACAAGAGGAATGTCTTTGTTCCTTAACACCTTTGTTTCTCTTCCCACAATATGACTCGATTGTGGTTCAAAAGTTAAGTCTGTTTCTATTTCCACCGATTCTGGTAGAATTGGCTGAAGAGGATCTGGAACAAACCTTCGAAGCTGAGATACATGAAAAACATCGTGCATCTCAGACAGAGAAGGCGGTAAAGCTAACAGGTAAGCTACTTCACCAATTCTTTCTAAAATTTGATACGGTCACACATATCTCGGACTTAACTTTCGTGACTTAAACGGCCCTTTCAATCTTAATCTCGGAGAAACTTTTAAAAACACGTGATCCCCCTCATCAAACTCCAAAGGTCTTCTACGGTTATCCGCATAACTTTTCTGACGATCCTGTGCTTGTTTAACTTTATCTCGGATCATCCTAACCTTTTCCGTAGTTTCGTGAATAATTTTGGGTCCCAAAATTTTATCTTCTCCAACTTCTGCACAACACAATGGTGTCCTACCCTTCCTTCCATATAATGCCTCGTAAGGGGCCATACCAATACTTGCATGATAACTATTATTGTACGAGAATTCAATCAACGGTAAAAGTTCTATCCAATTTCCTCCACTTTCAAGCACACAAGCCCTTAACATATATTCCATTATTTGTATTGTCCGTTCTGTCTGACCATCCATTTGCGGATGATTCGACGTGCTCAAACACAACTTCGTTCCCCTAGCTTGTTGAAAGGCTCTCCAAAATCAGGAAGTAAACTTTGGATCTCTATCTGAAACGATACCAGAGGGAATACCATGCAACCTCGCAATCTCCGAAATGAACAACTTTACGAGATGACTCGCCTTATAAGTAGTCTTTACGCCCAAGAAATGCACAAATTTCTTCAACAGATCCACGATCACCCAAATAAAATCATAACCAGCTTGGGCACGGGGTAATCCCACTGCGAAATCCATAGAAATGCTATCCCACTTCCACACCGAAATTTCTAAAGGTTGCAATAATCCACCCTGTCTTTGGTGTTCAATCTTTACTTGTTGGCATACTGCACATTCCGAAACGTACACCGCAATATCCATATTCATCCCGGACCACCAACAGTCCCTCTTTAAATATACATACATCTTTGAGGAACCAGGATGAATAGTAAAAGTACCCTTATGCGCTTCTTCCAAAATCCTCCTTTTTAACATCGCATCATCCGGAACACAAATCCTTTGGTTAAATAAAATGATTCCGTCGGTAGTTCGCACAAAACCTGGTTGAGTCAACATTTCTTGTAACTTCTCATCCAGTTCTTGCCCTTGTCGGATTTCTTCTCTAAGAGTAGAGGTGACATTCAAATTCCCCATAATCACACCATTTGGTGTCCAGTTAAATTGGAAATTTAGATCCCTAAACTTTTCCATAAAGGCATACTCTAACAACATCAAGTTGGCACTATGCAACACTTTCCTACTCAGTGCATCCGCTACTTTATTCGCTTTACCCGGATGATATTTTAGTTCCAAATCATAATCCTTCAAATACTCCATCCACCTCCATTGACGCATGTTCAACTCTTTGTGATCGAAAAGATACTTTAACTCTTCTGGTCACTGAACATCTCGAAATGTACCACATACAAATAATGACGCCACACTTTCAAAGTAAACACAACTTCCGCCAATTCTAAATCATGCGTTGGATAATTCTCTTCATGGACTTTCAACTGTCGAGAAGCATAAGCCACCACATGTCCATCTTGCATTAACACACCTCCTAATCCCATTTTCGATGCATCACAATATACCTCATACGACTTGCTAGGATCGGGACTAATCAAAACGGGAGAGGTCGTCAACCACTCCTTCAAACTCACAAGACTTCTTTCACAAGCTGAATCCCACTCATATGAACAATCCTTTCGAGTGAGTTTCGTCATTGGTAAGGCCAATTGAGAAAAACCTTTGATAAACCTTCTGTAATAACCTACCAGTCCCAAGAAACTTCTAACTTCATAAGCATTCTTCGGTCTCTCCCAATTAATCATTGCTTCAACTTTTTATTGATCTACCACTACACCTCCCTGGGATATGACATGACCAAGAAAATTAACCTCCGACATCCAAAACTCACACTTACTTAGCTTAGCAAAACGTTGCCTCTCTTGTAAGATAGATAAAACGATTCTTAGGTGTTCTCCGTGCTCTTGAGGATCACGAGAATAGATAAGAATGTCATCAATGAAAATCACCACAAATTGGTCCAAATAAGGTTGAAATATCTGATTCATATAATCCATGAAAACTGCCGGAGCATTCGCCACACCGAAAGGCATTACCAAAAATTCATAATGGCCATAACGAGTTCTAAATGCAGTTTTCGGTACATCCGAATTCTTCACCCGAATCTGATGATAACCCGACTAGAAATCAATCTTCAAGAACACACAGGCTCTTTCAATTGATCTAACATATCGTCTATCCTTGGTAATGGGTATTTATTCTTGATTGTGACCTTATTCAACTGACGGTAATCAATACACAACCGCATTCTACCATCCTTCTTCTTTACCAACAACACTGGAGCTCCCCAGGGCGAAACATTGGGTTGAACAAAACGCTTTGCCAACAACTCTTCCAACTGATCCTTTAATTCTCTTAACCCAAGTGGTACCATCCGATACGGAGAAACAGATATTGGAGCCGTTCCCGGTATCAGGTCAAAGGAGAATTCCACTTACCTCTCTGGAGGAAGAGAAGTTATATCCTCGGGGAAGACTTCAGGAAACTCACAAACTACCGGAACACTCGAAACCTGAAGGTTGCTACTTTCCTCCTTAGTGAGAATCAAAAGAACAGACTTTTCCTCCTCAAACAAGAAATTTATCATTCCAACCGTACCTTCCAAAATAGTTGTCAAAACATCCTTCGGAGTAGCTTCAGTAGATGAAATAATGATCAGCTTTTCCTCACACCCAATAAACACCGAATTAGCAGAAAGTCAATCCATCCCCAAAACGACATCAACTTTCTTAAGCGGTAAACAGATAAGGTCAATCTGGAAAACTCTATCATTCACAGAAAAAACACAATTTTCACACATCAATGGTGTCTCAACCATTTCATCCATGGCGGTAGTGACCACCATAGGAGGAAACAAAAGAACAACTTGCAACCCAAGTCGCTTCACACATCGTGTTGACAGAAAAGAATTTGTTTCCCCACAATCAAATAAAACAAAACAAGGATGTCCATTTACGAAACACGTACCCGCAATCAAGGAGTTATCATTCTTTGTCTTCCTTGCATCTAAGGTATAAACCCTCCCGGTATTCCGTCCTTGCACTTGGCTCCTACTCTGAGTACAATCTCTAGCCACATGACCCAAACCATTACAATTATAACACCTAAAATTCCCGTCGACACACTTCCCAAAATGACGTTTGTTGCACACTCTACACAGAGGAATAGCATTAGATCTAGCAACTTTCTTTCCTTTGAAAGCTTGTGACCTTGGCCCAAACTATTGACTTGTTCTTCCACGACCACCTTGATTTACCCTACTTGCAACACTTTCGGCTTGCACTTTCTTCAAACTATGCTCCGCCACATAGCATTGTCTTAGAACTTCTGCATAAGTAGTGAACTCCCTCTGAGATACACTATGAGAGATTTCCGCTTTTAGTCAAAAAAGAAGCTGATCTATTTTCCACCGTTCATCCGAAGCATACATAGCCTGTCTAGAATAAGCAGCCATGTCCTCAAAAATTTCAGCATAACTGGCCACAATCATACTACCTCGTCTTAACTGTTGAAATTCAAACTCTTTCTGAGTCCGCAAGGAGCTAGGAAAATATTTCTCCATAAAAATTTCCTTGAATTGTTCCCAGCCCTTGGGCACACCCTGAATAGTCATAAGAGCTGACGCACTCTCCCACCACCTCATGGCAAGACCCTTCAAGGAATGCGAAGCAAAAACCACTTTATTCTCCTTGGTACAATGCACTATCAAGAAGATCCTTTCCATACCTGAAATCCATTGGTGAGCCTTTACAAGATCTAATCCGCCATGGAATTCCGAAGGATTCATGCGGGAGAAATCCAGGAAAGTGCCACCTATCGCTTCTGGAACAACCACCTGAGGATGCAGACCCCCATTTAATTGTTGAACCATTTGCTGCATAAACTGATTCTATTGTTGCTGCATCTGTTGCATAAACTGATACAGAGGAGCATTCCCATCATCGCCTGGAGGATTCGTCCTAGCTGGAGTAGTTCGGGGCCTACCACGAGTGTTTCTGCGCCCGTCATCCATGTTTCTGAATGTCATAGAGATAGGATTAAGTTGATCAGGCTCAATACCATAAATATAACACGTAAGACCAATGGCGACACCACGCATATGAAACGGAAAGGAATACTTATTCTATTTCATGGCTAGGTCGAGGATACGACCTGCTCTGATACCAACTGTAACGCCCATATATAATCACATACATCAAAGTATATATTATACATGAATTTCAAGTTTGGTACTGAAATATACAATAAGTCCCTAGTAAACACATTATACATATACATGCCCAACAACCTAAATACAACAAAACTACGGCATAGTATATCTACAAGATGTTCTAAGAATAAATACTAAGAACTAGATCAAATAATGATCCCAAAAAATCTCCACAACGGAATCCTTGCCACACAAAAGCTATGATCCGTAAGGAAAGTCAAACAACTTTGTCCTTACCCTTCTCCAAACCTGCAGTACCTGTGATGTAAACAACAACAGTGGGGTGAGATACATCAAATCTCAGTGAGTCCTCTATCTTATGGATTCTCTCAGCTTTACAAGATTCTAACCAAAACCTAACTCAAGTCGGGGAAAAAGGAACTAGACCTTGAGTTCAAACATTTCTGACTAGAGAAACAATCGTGCGTGCCACAAAATGACATACTAGTTAAGAATCTTCTCCCCGGCCAGCCATACAAGGCAAATACAACGCGGGCCACAGATCCTTAACGTAGATAACTTCTCCCCGGCCAACCATACAAGGCAAATACAACACGGGTCACAGTTATCTACAGTTGGTACTTCTCCCCGGCCAGCCCACACAAGGAGCACTACAACACGGATCACGGTACCAACCACTAAGTAACTTCTCCCCGGCCAGCCCACACAAGGAGCACTACAACACGGGTCACGGTTACTTACTTAATAAATACTTCTCCCCGGCCATCCCGCACAAGGGGCTCTTCAACACGGGTCACGGTATTTATTAGGACATACACAACAAAGCAAAGGAATACGATCCTCCACTAACCACTACTTAACAAGGATACTCTTCTAGTATCGATGTATGCATTGCCGCACGATTCTCTAAGTCATTCTATTGTACTAAGGTTTCCTAGCTCTACCTGTTTCATATTTTAACATGCATACTCTCTCGAACATGCTTAACAATTTCATCAGACAAGCATATTTCAACATCAATCATATTTATCTTATCAAACCATGGTATAAAGATACGTTTTTCCTTCATTATCATAAAGAGCATTGGAATAGCTTTCCAACAATATCAAAATTATTCAAAACGGATAATCGGAACACAAGTTATGGATTTAAAAGAAATGGTATCGCGAAAAACACAATTCTGCACTCTCACTGGCCGTATGCGTATTGCCTTGTGCCATACGCGTACTGCCCATCTCGCTCACCCATTCCATACGCGTATTGCCCAAAGCGATACGCGTATGAGCAGAGGAACCCATAATTTTTCCTGCAGAAAATTCTGCTACGGGTTTCACAATTCCAACCCCAAAATTCCACTTTTTCCCAACCATACACTTCCAATTCCTACCAAAACTTGTTCCAACACATAACAACAATTATAATACACAGTTTATATCGAATTTCAACAGTTAGATTTATGATTCTATTGCAAAAGTCTCATTTCTCACGATATCAAAACTAACTCTAAACTCATAAAACTCTATAACTAAAGTATTTATCTAGAACCCACCTGGATTACAATATGAGGATGATGAAGCTGAGATGAAAAGATGAAGATGGGTTGATGATTCTAGCTCTTGAGCTCTTGGGAAATTTTCTCTTCTTTTCCTTCCTTTTTCCTTTTCTTCACTTTCTCTCTCCAATGTTACTAACTTTTCAAATAAGGAAAAAGGAAAAAGATATAAAGAAAACATTAATTAGTAATACTACTAATTGTCCAAATTATCTCAAATGCACCAAATAATAAAACTCAAAGCTAAATAATATTAATCTAATAAGTTCCGAGTTCGTCAGTTTACTCTAATTATTTTATCCAATAATTTCTCAAAGTACACCGGAACCCAGTTGATCATAATAATATTATCCAAAGTGTTCATAAATTACGTGGTATTACATCCTCCCCCCCCCCCCCCCCCTTAAATAGAAATTCGTCCTCGAATTTAAAGGATTATCTGAACAGTTGAGGGTAAGCATCCCGCATCTCCGATTCTAGTTCCCAAGTAGCATCACCCGGATGCGTCATATCCCTTTGCACCTTAACAAGAAGAATGTCTTTGTTCCTTAACACCTTTTTTTCTCTTCCCACAATACGACTCGGTTGCGGTTCAAAAGTTAAGTTTGCTTCTATTTCCACTGATTCTGGTAGAATTGGCTGAAGAGGATCTGGAACAAACCTTCGAAGCTGAGATACATGAAAAACATCGTGCATCTCGGACAGAGAAGGCAGTAAGGCTAATCGGTAAGCTACTTCACCAATTCTTTCTAAAATTTGATACGGTCCCACATATCTCGGACTTAACTTTCACGACTTAAACGACCCTTTCAATCTTAATCTCGGAGTAACTTTCAAAAACATGTGATCCCCCTCATCAAACTCCAAAGGTCTTCTACAGTTATCCGCATAACTTTTCTGACGATCCTGTGCTTGTTTAACTTTATCACGGATCATCCTAACCTTTTCCGTAGTTTTGTGAATAATTTTGGGTCCCAAAATCCTATCTTCTCCAACTTCTGCACAACAAAATGGTGTCCTACACTTCCTTCCATATAATGCCTCGTAAGGAGCCATACCAATACATGCATGATAACTATTGTTGTACGAGAATTCAATCAACGGTAAAAGTTCTATCCAATTTCCTCCACTTTCAAGCACACAAGCCCTTAACTTATCTTCCATTATTTGTATTATTCGTTCCGTCTGACCGTCTATTTGCGGATGATTCGACGTGCTCAAACACAACTTCGTTCCTATAGGTTGTTGAAAGGCTCTCCAAAATCTGGAAGTAAACTTTGGATCTCTATCCGAAACAATACCAGAGGGAATACCATGCAACCTAATAATCTCCGAAATGAACAACTTTGCGAGATGACTCGCCTTATAAGTGGTCTTTACGGCCAAGAAATGCGCAGATTTCGTCAACCGAACCACGATTTCCCAAATAGACTCATAACCACCTTGGGCACGGGGTAATCCCACTGCGAAATCCATAGAAATTCTATCCCACTTCCACACCGAAATTTCTAAAGGTTGCAATAAGCCACCCTATCTTTGGTGTTCAATCTTTACTTGTTGGCATACCGCACATTCCGATACGTACACCGCAATATCCTTTTTCATCCCAGACCACCAATAGTCCCTCTTTAAATATTGATACATCTTGGAGGAACTAGGATGAATAGTAAAAGTACCCTTATGCGCTTCTTCCAAAATCCTCCTTTTTAACATCGCATCATCCAGAACACAAATCCTTCGGTTAAATAAAATGATTCCGTCGGTAGTTCGCACAAAACCTAGTTGAGTTAACATTTTTGTAACTTCTCATCCAGCCCTTGTCCTTGTCGGATTTCTTCTCTAAGAGTAGAGGTGACATTCAAATTCCACATAATCACACCATTTGGTGTCCAGTTAAATTGAAGATTTAGATCCCTAAACTTTTCTATTAAGGCATACTCTAACATCATCAAGTCGACACTATGCAACACTTTCCTACTCAGTGCATCCGCTACTTTATTCTCTTTACCCGAATGATATTTTAGTTCCAAATCATAATCCTTCAAATACTCCATCCACCTCCGTTGACGCATGATCAACTCTTTCTGATCGAAAAGACACTTTAGACTCTTGTGGTCACTGAACATCTCGAAATGTACCCCATACAAATAATGACGCCACACTTTCAAAGTAAACACAATTGCCGCCAATTCTAAATCATGCGTTGGATAATTCTCTTCATGGACTTTCAACTGTCGAGAAGCATAAGCCACCACATGTCGATCATGCATTAACACACCTCCTAATCCCATTTTTGATGCATCACAATATACCTCATACGACTTGCTAGGATCGGGAATAATCAAAACGGGAGCGGTCATCAACCTTTCCTTCGAACTCACAAGACTTCTTTCACAAGCCGAATCCCACTCATATGAACAACCCTTTCGAGTGAGTTTCATCATTGGTAAGGCCAATTGATAAAAACCTTTGATAAACCTTCTGTAATAACCTGCCAGTCCCAAGAAACTTCTAACTTCAGAAGCATTCTTCGGTCTCTCCCAATTAATCACTGCTTCAACTTTTGATGGATCTACCGCTACACCTCCCTGGGATATGACATGAACAAGAAAATTAACCTCCGACATCCAAAACTCACACTTACTTAGCTTAGCAAAAAGTTGCCTCTCTTTTAAGATAGTTAAAACGATTCTTAGGTGTTCTCCGTGCTCTTAAGGATCACGAGAATAGATAAGAATGTCATCAATGAAAATCACCACAAATTGGTCCAAATAAGGTTGAAATATCCGATTCATATAATCCATGAAAACTGCCGGACCATTCGTCACACCGAAAGGCATTACCAAAAATTCATAATGGCCATAATGAGTTCTAAATGCAGTTTTCGGTACATCTGAATTCTTCACCCGAATCTGATGATAACCCGACCGTAAATCAATCTTCGAGAACACACATGCTCCTTTCAATTGATCTAACAGATCGTCTATCCTTGGCAATGGGTATTTATTCTTGATGGTGACTTTATTCAATTGACGGTAATCAATACACAACCGCATTCCACCATCCTTCTTCTTTACCAATAACACTGGAGCTCCCCAGGGCGAACCACTGGGTCGAACAAAATGCTTTGCCAACAACTCTTCCAACTGATCCTTTAATTCTCTTAACTCAAGTGGTACCATCCGATACGGAGAAACGGATATTGGAGCCATTCCCGGTATCAGGTCAATAGAGAATTCCACTTTCCTTTATGGAGGAAGAGAAGTTATATCCTCGGGGAAGACTTCAAGAAACTCACAAACTACCAGAATACTCGAAACCTGAAGGTTGCTACTTTCCTCCTTAGTGAGAATCAAAAGAACAGACTTTTCCTCCTCAAACAAGAAATTTATCATTCCAACCGTACCTTCCAAAATAGTTGTCAAAACATCCTTCGGAGTAGCTTCAGTAGATGAAATAATGATCAGCTTTTCCTCACACCCAATAAACACCGAATTAGCAGAAAGCCAATTCATCCCCAAAACGACACCAACTTTCTTAAGCGGTAAACAGATAAGGTCAATCTGGAAAACTCTATCATTCACAGATAAAACACAATTTTCACACATCAACGGTTTCTTAACCATTTCATCCAAGGCGGTAGTGACCACCATAGGAGGAAACAAAGGAACAACTTGCAACCCAAGTCGCTTGACACATCGCGTTGACACAAAAGAATTGGCTGCCCCACAATCAAATAAAACAAAACAAGGATATCCATTTATGAAACATGTACCCGCAATCAAGGAGTTATCATTCTTTGTCTTCCTTGCATCTAAGGTATAAACCCTCCCGGTATTCCGTCCTTGCACTTGGCTCCTACTCTGAGTACAATCTCTAGCCACATGACCCAAACCATTTCAATTATAACACCTAAAATTCCCGTCGACACATTTCCCAAAATGACATTTGTTGCACACTCTACACAGAGGAATAGCATTAGATCTAGCAACTTGCTTTCCTTTGAAAGCTTCTGACCTTGGCCCAAACTATTGACTTGCTCTTCCAAGATCATCTTGATTTACCTTACTTGCAACACTTTCCGCTTGCACTTTCTTCAAACTATGCTCCTCCACATAGCATTGTCTTAGAACTTCTGCATAAGTAGTGAACTCCCTCTGAGATACACTATAAGAGATTTCCTCTTTTAGTCCAAAAAGAAACTGATCTATTTTCCACCGTTCATCCGGAGCATACATAGCCTGCCTAGAATAAGCAGCATGTCCTCAAACTTTTCAGCATAACTGGACACAATCATACAACCCTGTCTTAACTGTTGAAATTCAAACTCTTTCTGAGTACGCAAGGAGCTAGGAAAATATTTCTCCATAAAAATTTCCTTGAATTGTTCCCAGACCTTGGGTGTAACGCCCCAGTTTTGGTCAGTTTTATTTAATCGAGTCTATTTGATTATTTTATTATTATATTATTTTATTATTGACTTTTATTTGGCAATATATTATTTTTCATCGTTGTTTATGTTTTATCGCATTTTGAGGGCGTTTGGGGGATAATTGAGCTGAGGGGTATTTTGGCCTTTTTGGGGTTAGATATTTTGTATAAATAGAAAGTGGAGAGAGAAAAGATAGAAAGGAAAAGAAAAAGAGAAAGAGAAGAGAAAGAGAGAAAAGAAGAGGAAGAGAAGAAAGAAGAGGAAAAAGAGGAAAATCGGGAATTCATCCGTTTAAAGCGCGATTAATCGGGTAAGGGTGAGAAGTTTCAATTATATCTTGCTTGTATATGTATATGTGTATGTTTTCTTGGATTGTTTTGGTTATTTTCTCTAGTTTTCCAATTCTAGGTCAAAATGAGAAAAATGGTTAGAAATCGATGTTTTCACGGACGAAAGTCGGAATAAATCGCGTAGTAGAGTCGTGTGATGTTGGGTCTTGATTTAGTGTGATCGTTTGATTGAATGGAGTTGAATTTGTAACTTTTGAGTTTTTGATATATATTGAGGTTTTTGTGCAAATTGATGTTGTGATCGAGTAAAAGTGTTTGGATATGTCTGGCAATATCGGTATAGGTTGATATTTAATCGGTGAATGGTTGTTGGTGTTTTCGAGTGGTTTTGATCGAGTTTGGAATCGGGTGAAATTGATAAAATTATGTTTCAAAATATTTAAAAAATGGAAAATGTGTTGGATGGTCTTTTAATGGCGAGAATATTGTAGTACGCTGAATTCTGAGACCGGGGCTTTTTACGGAATCGAAATCGGAGGTCCGGAAGGCTTCCGACGGTAAAAAAAATGCATTTTTCTGGGTTCTGACACGGTCCGTGTCACACAACACGGGCGGCCGTGTCAGACGTGTCAATCTGCGGCCATTCGGAAGTTTTGGGTGACACGGCCATGTCGCACAACACAGGCGGCCGTGTCAGTTCTGCTGTAGGTTTTCTTTCAAAATTGTTTCGATCGTAACTTTTGATCCGTAAGTCCGTTTTGACCACCGTTTGAAGCGTTGGAAAGCTAATGAAAAGCTCTTTCTATTAAAAATGGTTTGGAGAGTAAAAGATGAATTAATTAATTCGTGTATTTGGAAAAAAATAGTCGGGTTGTCGGGTTTTTATCGCGTACAATGTGTGCAATTGATGTGTTATCATGCTATATGCTTTTGTTATGTAACGTGTAGCTTGTGTGCTGTTATATGATGTGAATATATGTGATGAAATGTTGTGCATGATTGATATGAATTGGTGATGAATGTATGATATTTGAATGGTGTTGTTTTGTCGACTTTTGTCGTTGTAAGTATGTGTAATTGATGTGTATCATGCAAGGTGCTTTTGATATGGATATTGTATGACTTGTGTGATGCATATGATGTGAATGCATGTGATGACATGCGATGATGATGATTTGTGGCCTTACGGCAAGAAATTGCAATGTGTTGTAATGGTTGAGTTATGCATGATTATGGATGAGTAAATGTGTGCATATGAATGTTATGAGTCATTGTATGCCAAATATCATAATATGCATATTGTGAAGTCGGGTACCATGAGGGTACGAGCGACGGATTGGTTCCAGAGGGAATCTGCAATAACATCGTGTACCCGTGCGGGGACCTAAAGCGATGGTTATAGACGATCGGGTGCCCATGTGGGGTCTGGGGCGACCGGGTTGTGTGCCCATGCGGGGACCTAAAGCAATCCATAAACATCGTGTGCCCATGCGGGGACCTAAAGCGACGGGGAACATCGTATGACCGACGGGGAGTTACACTAAGTAACGAGCGATGGTTCCAATAGTTCCTGAGTGAACTAGTGATGAGAAACATTTGAAGTCGGTACCGCATGGCATTTGCATAGAGTCGTTGTGTTAGTCTCTGTGCATTTGCATAAATCATAAATCATGGATTCATTATGTGTGAGAATTATGAATGGATTGATTATGTGATTATGTGTGGGAAATTGTGAATTGATTGAATATGTGTTTAGATTTATGATTGGATTGGTGAATTGGTGTGCATATGTGGATAATATGTTTTATGTATAGACATATGTTTTGTGGTGATGTGGTGGTGTGGATCCATGTGTCATAACTTTGGTGTGCATTATGTGTGAATATGTTAGTATGTGGGCATAATTGATATATGCTATGTGTTCAGATTTGTCTGAAATATGTTATGCATCTGTGGCTTGCTATATGTATTGGTATGTGATGCGTGAGGTGAGAATAACTGTGTATGTGATTTTCATGTGTGTTTGCATATTATTATGCAATCTTGACTTAGTTGTTATTTCTCACCCTTCTGCTGTTTTATAATGCTCTATGAGGCATTGCAGATTAGAGTTGTTGGAGGTCTTTTTGTGAAGATTAGTCCTCCGTTCTTTTGTCAGTCTTGGTGTCTGCTTTGATACGTAGCACGGGAGTCGGGGAACGATTATGTTATATGTATACTCTTGTTAGATTTATTTTGTATTAACTCTGTAGAAATATTTTGATGTTATAAAACAGTTTATGTTGTAAAACAATTCAGTTATGGATCTTCCGCTTTATTCCATAATTGAACTTCATTTTGTTGGAAAAAGTTTCCCCTTTGAGGGTATTCTATTTTATGCTATGTATCAAGTATATGAGCAGGGATGATGTTTTGTTTATTTAAATGTGACATCCTTGTTTCTGTCGAACAAATAAATTTTAGTTACTCTGATTTTATTTATGTATTATTTATTCGCGATGGGAATTGGGGTGTTACATTAGTGGTATCAGAGCAGGTCGGTCCGTCCGGCCAAGTTGTTGAGTCAGTTGGTGTGACAGTTGAATACTGTCGTTGTTGTTTGTTCCTTAGTACGTGATATGTGTGTGAAACACTGTCAGTGCTTTCTGGTTTTTGGTAATCCTTTGTCTTCAGGTGTGAGATTGAGATAAGTGGGGGAGAAGCTGGTACTTCTCCAAGTTACTTCAGTTGCGGAACATTGGCTCAGTGTGCCGTTGATTGCAAGATTGTAAGTATGGTTTGGACAACGTTGTTCCCGGTTCTGGAAGGAAGGCAGAGGTAAGGTTTAGGTCAACTAAGGATTTGTGCCTTAGGTAGTTTTGCGCACAGGATGCAAGAAATGCTATTATAGTTTGGTAAAGACGGTCTATGCCCCATCATGATTGTCGGTTGTCTATTGACAAATTGAGGAACTGATCACCCTTAATCTCTTGTTGATAGCAGACGGGAATTATGTTGGATGGAATGGACGTGTCTTTCCGGCTTTGATAGTGTGTGCTGTAACGACCCGAAAAATCTAAATTATTTATTTAATCACTTATTTAATTAACTTAGAAGGAATTAAGAGGGGTTTGTAATGATTTTGGAGAATTATGGATTAAAAGATGCATTTTTGGGTAAATTTAATAAAAAGAATAATCATGTATTATTTATGTTATTATTGTTACTATTAAAATTTAAAATAAAATGAGGAAGGGCAATGTGGTCTTATTGGAGAATAAGAAAGGATAGGATGGGAAGTTCCTAAACTGGGATATATGACTAAAAGAGAAAAGGGAACGATCATTCTAACTGATCGTGTTCTTGGTGAAGGAAACTGAAGTAGAGAAGAGGGAGAGGAAACCTAAAGGGCTGACGAATTCTCGAAGAATCTTGAAGAAGGAAGGAAAAGCTTCGGATTTTTCTAAGGTATGGGGAGAGTTCATAATTTCTTATAGTTTTATAGGAATCGGAGATGAATAGATTAGGGATTGTATGAGTTGTGTTGATTTAGATGATTTTTGATGTAGAATGAGAAATCTGATGAAAATATGGTGAGTTTGAATGATACATATTACTAAATGTGTGTTTTGTGAGTGTTTTTGATCAATTTTCGTGTAGAACACTGATTTTTGGGGTAATCAAAGTTAAAAACGCAGAAAAAACACTTTTCGGGAAGATGTGGGTTTTGTCGCATCCTGACACGGGCCGTGTCACACAACACGGGCACCCGTGTCAGCCAACTGGTTGAGAAAAATAAAATTGTGTGTTGCAGAGTTCCTGATATGGGCAGTGTCACAGGACACGGGCGGCCGTGTCAGCTTACTGGTCGTGAATGAAAAATTGTTTTTTTTTGAAATTGGTCCCAGGGTTTCTGACACGGGCCATGTCACAGGACACGGGTGGCCGTGTCAGGCTGCTGACTTGCTATTTTTTTTATGTTTTGGAATCGTGTCCCAGTTTTTCTGACGCGGGCAGTGTCACAGGACACGGGCGGCCGTGTCAGACTGCTGGTTGTCTCACATTTTTGCTGTTTTCTTGAAGTTTCTCGTTGTTTTCTCGTGTTGTTTCTTTAGGGTCGAAGTATTGATGATATGTAATTGATGAATTATGATTTTTATGATGAATGTTGTTGAGATGAAATGAATGATGCACATGTCGATATTTGGGTGAAATGAGGAGTTTAGCATCAATGCATTTCATGGCATATTTTTATGATGGGGCTTCGGCCTATTGGTAGCTTCAATCCCATCGTGCGGATTGGAGTGATGTGTTGTTATGGTGTGCTCCCATTGTGGAGGGTTGATGGCCAGTGTCCATCATATGGAGGAAAGTCGGTACCGCATTGCATATGTTGCATTTTCATTGAAGTTGACATTGCATTCCTTAGAAGTAATTATGATGAGTCGTATTATGAATTCTAAGTTGATGATGATGTGAATGAATGTGAGTGATGATCTGTTGTTGTGCTGCTTAATTTATGTAATTTCCATGTCTTTGTATTACTATATTGAATTATGTTTTCTCACCCTGCCTGCTTGGAAATGTTGCCTCTTATGTGGGTAACTTGCAGATAACCAAGATTAGCTTCGAGGTGACGAAGGAGGTAGCTTGGAATGTCTCGTTTATGTCGTTTAGGTTTAGAGGTGTCCTGCTCTGTGTCATGTAACATCGGGTTGGGATGAATTGCGAACATTCGTGTTCTTTTGATTTATGTTGAAATTTTATATTGATGATATCGTTCTAGATTGGATAAATTTCTTATGAAGTTTTTAATTGAATTTGAAATGACAAGTTGATTCCGCTGCGAGATTATGATTTATATTGATGATATTTGAGTAACCCGTGTTACGGGACAGGACTATGAGAATTGTATAATGTTTTGATTATGTACACCCTTGGATGTGAATTATAGTCTGATAACATGATTTATTTCTCTAAAATTGTATGTGGGGTAGAAGGGTGTTACATTAGTGGTATCAGAGCAGGTCGGTCTGTCCGGCCAAGTTTTGTGTAGTCAGTCTGTTGTCAGTCGTTACTTGTTAACGATTATTTGTTTTTTGAAGTGGTATGTGTTGTACAGAATGGCTGGAAACAACACGCGTGCTCTTGCTGATGCCATTGCAGCTCTTGCTCGGAACCATGCTCCTGATGAGTTTCGTGCGTTGGAGAAGTTTCAAAGGAACAACCCACCGAAGTTTGAAGGGACTCATGACCCGGCGAGCGCACAAAAGTGGCTCAAGGCGATTGAGAATATTTTTAGAGTGATGGGGTGCTCTGATGCATGGCAAGTACAGTTCGGAACGCATATGCTAGAAGAGGAGGCTGAGGACTGGTGGGATAACACCCGTCAGAGGTTGGAAGATGTTGGCACTGCGGTGACTTGGAATGTATTCAAGCAAGAATTTTTGGGTAAGTATTTTCCCGAAGATGCTCGTGGTAAGATGGAAGTAGAATTCATCGAATTGAAGCAAGGGAATATGACTGTGGCGGAATATGCTGCCAAATTTGAGAGGCTTGTGAAGTTTTGTCCTCATTACAACCGTGCAGATGTTGAACTTTCTAAGTGTCTCAAGTTTGAGAACGGGCTGAGACCAGAGATTAAACAAGGGATTGGATGCCAACAGATTCGCAGGTATGTGGAACTGGTGGATAAGAGTAGGATCTACGATGAAGATAGTCGAGCTCGATCTGCCCACTACAAGCAGTTAAGTGAAAAGAAAGATAAGGGTCAGTTTAGAGGAAAACCTTATGCAACCCCAGGTGATAAAGGTAAGCAGAAGGTATCAGATGAGAAGAAGTCAAGTAGGGGAGCCGCTAATGCACCTGCTAAGTGCTACAAGTGTGGGGAGCCAGGTCACAAAGCTGATGTGTGTACTAACAAAGTTCTGAGATGTTACCGTTGTGGCAAGACTGGGCATAGAATTGGTGATTGTCCGAATGAGGGTCCGACCTGTTTCAATTGTGGTGAACAGGGGCATATCAGTACTCAATGTCAGAAACTAAAGAAGACTGCTACTGCTGCCCAGACTACTAGAAGATTGTTTGCTTTAGCTGGCTCAGAAGTTCCCAAGAATGACAACTTAATTCGAGGTACTTGTTTTATTAACAATGTTGAGTTGATTGCTATTATTGATACTGGAGCTACGCATTCATTTATCTCTCTAGAGTGTGCTACTAGATTGGGTTTGAATTTGTCTAACATGAATGGTAGTATGATAATAGAGACCCCGGCTAATGGTTCGGTGACTACTATGCTTGTTTGTTTGAAGTGTCCTTTGACAATCTTTGAGAAGGATTTTGTGATGGATTTGGTGTGCTTACCTTTGCACCAAATCGATGTTATCCTTGGTATGAACTGGTTGGAGTTCAACTACGTTGACATTAATTGCTATAACAAGACTGTGAAGTTTCCAGAGTTAGGTGAGGATGGTGAACTAATGTTCTTATCTGCTAAACAAGTGGATGGACTTTTATTAGATGAAGCGTTGATGTTCGCAGTGTTTGCATCGTTGTCAGCGGATGGTGTAGCCGTCAGTGCTGAATTGCCCATGGTTTGTGAGTTTCCAGATGTATTTCCTGAGGATATGAGTGATTTGCCTCCGGAACGTGAAGTTGAGTTTGCTGTGGACTTAATACCAGGTACGAGTCCAGTGTCGATGGCTCCTTATCGGATGTCTGCTTCGGAATTGAATGAGCTGAAGAAATAACTAGAAGAATTATTAGAAAAGAAGTTCATTCGACCTAGTGTTTCTCCCTGGGGTGCTCAGGTGTTGCTCGTTAAGAAGAAAGATGGTAGTATGAGATTGTTTGTCGATTATCGGCAGTTGAATAAGATGACCATCAAGAATAAATATCCGCTTCCGAGGATCGACGATTTAATGGATCAACTCGTAGGTTCTTGTGTGTTCAGTAAGATTGATCTGAGGTCCGGTTATCATCAGATTAGAGTTAAAACTGATGATATTCCAAAAACAGCTTTCAAAACGAGGTATGGTCATTATGAATATATGGTGATGCCATTCGGGGTTTCTAACGCGCCTGGTGTGTTCATGGAGTATATGAACAGAATCTTTCATGAATATCTTGATAAATTTGTGGTGGTTTTCATAGACGATATCTTGGTATATTCTAAATCAGCAGAAGAACATGCAGAACATTTGAAGATTGTGTTACAAGTGTTGAGGGAAAAGAAATTGTATGCTAAGTTGTCCAAGTGTGAATTCTGGTTGAAGGAAGTGAGTTTCCTAGGCCATGTGATTTCAAGTGGTGGAATTTCTGTGGATCCCTCGAAGATTGATGCGGTGTTGCAGTGGGAGACTCCTAAGTCGGCTACAGAAATTCGTAGTTTTCTTAGATTGGCTAGTTATTATCGTAAGTTCATCAAAGGTTTTTCTAGGTTGGCCTTGCCTTTGACGCAATTGACTCGAAAAGGGCGAGCGTATGTGTGGGATGTCGCCTGTGAAGAAAGTTTTGTAGAACTAAAGAAAAAGTTGACAACTGCTCCGGTGTTAGTTTTGCCAGACCCGAATGAGTCCTTTGTGGTTTATTGTGATGCTTCAAAGATGGGCCTTGGTGGAGTTTTAATGCAAGATGGTAAAGTGGTCGCTTATGCTTCTAGACAGTTAAGAGTCCACGAGAGGAATTACCCTACACACGACTTAGAGTTGGCTGCTGTAGTATTTGTGCTGAAGATTTAGAGGCATTATCTTTTTGGTTCGAAATTTGAGGTATTCAGTGATCATAAAAGTTTAAAATACTTGTTCGATCAGAAAGAGTTAAACATGAGGCAGAGAAGGTGGCTAGAACTGTTAAAGGATTTTGAGTTCGATTTGAATTATCATCCAGGTAAAGCAAACGTAGTGGCTGATGCTTTGAGTAGAAAGTCGTTGCATATTTCAATGCTTATGGTGAAAGAACTTGAAATGATTGAGCAATTCAGAGACATGAGTTTGTTGTGTGAGACGACCGCTGATAGCGTGATATTGGGCATGCTAAAGCTGACTAGTTGAATTTTGGAGGAAATTCGGGGAGGTCAGAAATCTGATTTGAAATTAGTTGACCAAATAATGAAAATTAATCAAGGTAATGGCGGTGAATTCCGAATTGATGAAGATGGAGTTTTGAGATTTCGAGATAGAGTGTGTGTTCCGAATATTTCTGGAATCAAAAAGAGTATTTTGGAAGAAGGGCATAAAAGTCGATTGAGTATTCATCTTGGTGCTATGAAGATGTATCAAGACCTTCGTAGATTGTTTTGGTGGCCAGGTATGAAAAGAGATATTGCTGAATTTGTGTATGCATGTTTGACTTGCCAGAAGTCCAAGATTGAACATCAGAAGCCTTCAGGTATGATGCAGCCGTTGAATGTTCCTGAATGGAAGTGGGATAGCATTTCCATGGATTTTGTGACTGGGTTACCGAAGACTGCAAGAGGAAATGACTCGATATGGGTGATTGTGGATAGGTTAACTAAGTCAGTGCATTTCTTGCCAATGAGAATTAATTATTCTATGCAGAAGTTAGCTGAAATTTATATTGAGGAAATCGTAAGGTTGCATGGAACACCTTCGAGTATTGTATCGGATAGAGATCCGCGGTTTACGTCACGATTTTGGAAGAGTCTACAGGATGCTTTGGGTACTAAATTGAGGATGAGTTCTGCTTATCACCCGCAGACAGATGGTCAGTCGGAAAGAACAATCCAATCTTTAGAAGATTTGTTGAGAGCTTGTGTACTGGATCAAGGAGGTTCTTGGGATAGTCACTTACCGTTGATCGAGTTTACATACAACAATAGTTTTCATGCTAGTATTGGAATGGCTCCTTATGAGGCGTTGTATGGTAGACGTTGTCGAACTCCATTGTGTTGGTATGAGTCGGGAGAGAGTTCTGTACTTGGACCTGAAGTTGTTCAAGAGACAACAGAGAAGATTAAAATGATTCAGGATAAAATGAAGACGTCGCAGAGTCGTCAGAGGAGTTACCATGATAAGAGAAGGAAAGCACTTGAATTCCAAGAAGGAGACCACATGTTCTTAAGAGTTACTCCGATGACTGGTGTGGGACGAGCTTTGAAGTCTATAAAGCTCACTCCACGCTTTGTTGGTCCGTATCAGATTATGCAGAGAATAGGAGAGGTTGCCTATCGGGTGGCTTTACCACCGTCACTTGCAAATTTGCATGATGTGTTTCATGTGTCGCAGTTGAGGAAGTATATTCCGGATCCGTCACATGTAATTCAGATGGATGAAGTTCAGGTAAGGGATAACCTAACAATAGAAGCTTTGCCTGTTAGGATTGATGGTCGAGAATTGAAGTAACTCCGAGGTAAAGAGATTGCTTTAGTGAAAGTATTGTGGGGCGGACCAGCTGGTGATAGTTAGACTTGGGAGTGTGAAGATCAGATGAAGGAGTCGTATCCGACTCTGTTTACTTCAGGTAATTTTCGAGGACGAAAATTCTTAAAGTAGGGGAGAGTTGTAACGACCCAAAAAATCTAAATTATTTATTTAATCATTTATTTAATTAACTTAGAAGGAATTAAGAGGGGGTTGTAATGATTTTGGAGAATTATGGATTAAAAGATGCATTTTTGGGTAAATTTAATAAAAATAATAATCATGTATTATTTATGCTATTATTGTTACTATTAAAATTTAAAATAAAATGAGGAAGGGCAATGTGGTCTTATTGGAGAATAAGAAAGGATAGGATGGGAAGTTCCTAAACTGGGATATATGACTAAAAGAGAAAAGGGAACGATCATTCTAACTGATCGTGTTCTTGGTGAAGGAAACTGAAGTAGAGAAGAGGGAGAGGAAACCTAAAGGGCTGAGGAATTCTCGAAGAATCTTGAAGAAGGAAGGAAAAGCTTCGGATTTTTCTAAGGTATGGGGAAAGTTCATAATTTCTTAGTTTTATAGGAATCGGAGATGAATAGATTAGGGATTGTATGAGTTGTGTTGATTTAGATGATTTTTGGTGTAGAATGAGTAATCTGATGAAAATATGATAAGTTTGAATGATGCATATTACTATATGTGTGTTTTGTGAGTGTTTTTGATCAATTTTCGTGTAGAACACTGATTTTTGGGGTAATCAAAGTTAAAAACGCAGAAAAAACACTTTTTGGGAAGATGTGGGTTTTGTCGCATCCTGACACGGGCCGTGTCACACAACACGGGCACCCGTGTCAGCCTACTAGTTGAGAAAAATAAAATTGTGTGTTGCAGAGTTCCTGACACGGGCAGTGTCACAGGACACGGGCGACCATGTCAACTTGCTGGTCGTGAATGAAAAATTGTTTTTTTTTGAAATTGGTCCTAGGGTTTCTGACACGGGCCGTGTCACAGGACACGGGTGGCCGTGTCAGGCTGCTGACTTGCTATTTTTTTTGATGTTTTGGAATCGTGTCCCAGTTTTTCTGACACGGGCAGTGTCACAGGACACGGGCAGCCGTGTCAGACTGCTGGTTATCTCACATTTTTGCTGTTTTCTTGAAGTTTCTCGCTGTTTTCTCGTGTTGTTTCTTTATTGTCGAAGTATTGATGATATGTAATTGATGAATTATGATTTTTATGATGAATGTTGTTGAGATGAAATGAATGATGCACATATCGATATTTGGGTGAAATGAGGAGTTTAGCATCATTGCATTTCATGGCATATTTTTATGATGGGGCTTCGACCTATTGGTAGCTTCAATCCCATCGTGCGGATTGGAGTGATGTGTTGTTATGGTGTGCTCCCATTGTGGAGGGTTGATGGCCAGTGTCCATCGCATGGAGGAAAGTCGGTACCGCATTGCATATGTTGCATTTTCATTGAAGTTGACATTGCATTCCTTATGAAGTAATTATGATGAGTCGTATTATGAATTCTAAGTTGATGATGATGTGAATGAATGTGAGTGATGATCTGTTGTTGTGCTCTTTAATTTATGTAATTTCCATGTCTTTGTATTACTATATTGAATTATGTTTTCTCACCCTGCCTGCTTGGAAATGTTGCCTCTTATGTGGGTAACTTGCAGATAACCAAGAGTAGCTTCGAGGTGACGAAGGAGGTAGCTTGGAATGTCTCGTTTATGTCGTTTAAGTTTAGAGGTGTCCTGCTCTGTGTCATGTAACATCGGGTTGGGATGAATTGCGAACATTCGTGTTCTTTTGATTTATGTTGAAATTTTATATTGATGATGTCGTTCTAGATTGGATAAATTTCTTATGAAGTTTTTAATTGAATTTGAAATGACAAGTTGATTCCGCTGCGAGATTATGATTTCTTTTGATGATGTTTGAGTAACCCGTGTTACGGGACAGGACTATGAGAATTGTATAATGTTTTGATTATGTACACCCTTGGTTGTGAATTATACTCTGATAACATGATTTATTTCTCTAAAATTGTATGTGGGGTAGAAGGGTGTTACATTTGCAATGAATTGTTTGGAATTAAGGAAATTAGTACAGATTGTTTTGATGAGTCGATGAAGATGCTAATATCGGAAGATGAGCCAGATTAGAGATTTTTGTATGTTGGTCAAATTGGAATGTCTTTGAGAGAGAACGATTGGGTATCGTTAATGGTTGTTCTCAGAGAGTGGAGATTGAACTTAATTGGACGAAGGTGAATAGTTGAGGCTTATATCTACTAAGTAAGTAGGAAACTCTTAGTAGATGGGAATAAGATGTTTGTTTTGTCTGCGATGGTAGTGTCCTGGGAAATTGGCAGGAAGTCACAATGTTAGGCCGTCAGTTGTGCATGGTTTCAGATGTGTTTTTGGAGGAAACATTAAGGTGTTGTCTTAGAGAGCTCCAGCTTTGTTAGTAACAAAAAGGGAATGATGATTGAATGGAATGACAAGCATGATGGGTATAATGGTATTGAGACTTTGGAAATCAAAACTTAGAGTTCTGGTGAGGTTTGGAGTCCTTGGAGTTTTAGAGCATTATTGGGAATTTTGAGTAAACCCTTGTGTGTGTGGAGGTAATATTGCGATTAAGAGTTCTTTTTGGTTGGTTGTTGCTACATGTTGGGATTTATGGAATGTGGACGGTTAAGAGAAGGACTTGTATATGGATTACTGACAGTTGAATAAGGTAACGATTGAGAATAAGTGTCCACTTTCATGGTTAGATAACTAGAATGGTTTGGTTGAGTTGGAGTGAAATTAAAATTGTTTGGAACGTTTGATAAGGATAGTGAATTTTGTGAATTGAGGCTTTAATCTATTTAATGTGACTGGTTAGGTTTGTTATCATCGGAATAGGTTGTTATTTACTCGGTTAAGCTTGTGTGTAAGTAACCAGTTACCCAAGGAAAAGAATTTTGCAAAACCTTTGAGAATTTATATCTTTTGGAATTTGGTTAGGCATTACAACGTACGGTGATGTTGCTTGGTGTTAGTAATGCGTTCGTAATGTTTGTGGAGTATATGAAACGTATCTTCCATATTTAATTGGATAAGTTTGTAGTGGTTTTATTCGAGGATATTCGGATCTGTTATAAACTCAGAGGAAGAACATGTAGAGTGTTTGAGAATTGCATTACAAGTGTGGAAAAGAGACAAAGTGGTATGCTAAGTTATTCAAGTGAGAATTTTGGTTGAACAAGGTTTGTTTTCTTGGATATGTTATTTCTGATGATGGTATTTGTTGTGGATTCATCGGAAGTAGATGCAGTTCTACATTGAGAGGCTCTGAAGTTGGTTAAGGAGAAACTTTTGAGCTCAGTTGGTTGTTACTGCAAGCTATGGAAAACTTTGCTAAGTTCGTACTTCGGTTATCTCAGTTGACTTGCAAAGGGTAAGTTGTTTGCTTTGGATGTTCATTGTGGAAGAAGTTGAGAAGGTTAAAGTAGAAGTTGTCTACGGCTTCAGTTTTGATTCAGTGTGAACCTAATAAACCTTTTATGAGGTATTGTGAAGTGTCTCTAAAGAGTGTAGTCAGGTGTTAATGCAAGAGGGTAAAGTCGTGGCTTATGTTTTACAACAATTGAGGATTTATAAAAGGATCTATACTATTCTAGATTTGGAATTGGTTGCGGTCGTATTGTGTTGGAAAATTTGGAGGTATTATTTTTATGGTGCTCGGCTCTAAGTGTTTGGTAATCGCAAGAGTTTAAAGTACTTGGTTGGTTTGAAGGAATAGAGTATGAGATGATGAGGATGGTTAGAATTTGTGATGAGTTATGAATTTGGCTTGGATTATCCTTTGGGAAAGGTTGGTGTCGTGCGTGATAAGTTAAGTCAAAGTTTTTATACATGTTAGTGTTGATGGTCCGAGAATTAGAATTATTTGAGCAGTTCCGAGACTTGTGTCTGGTGTGGGAGCTAACACAGAAGAGTGTGAGGTTGGGTATATTAAAGGCGAACAATGATTTTTGGTGAATATGAGAAAGAGTTAGACTTTAGTCGTGAAATTGGTAGTTTTGATGGTTACGAGTAATCAGAGTGCGTAGTGGAAGCGTGATGTGGCACATTTCGTATATGCGTGTGGGACTGGTAAGAGTTCATAGATTGAACATTGGAAACATGTAGGAGTGTTGAGACCATTGGACGTTTCAGGATGGAAGTGTTATGTGAAAGGTTTAACTATTATTCATGGGCTACTGTGTAGATGGAGGTTTTGGTTGTATGTTCGATTGATGAAACGTAGCATTGTTGTAGTATGGTTATGTGACAAGGATGTTGATGTTCTGGTTTTGTTGATGTTGTTGAGACGATGTGGTGTCATGGAACTTGTGTTCTTGTTTGTGTTGTTGCCTCGTTCCTATCGTGTTAGTTCGAGTACGAGTAGCTAATTCCTGTGTGGGGAGTTAGGGGAGTGTTACCTAGGGTGAAGGTAACGATCTTGGTGTGTTTCGGTTCAAGAGTGAACCTGTGTGTTGGTATCGTGGTTTTCCTTGAGTTGTGAGTTGGTCGTCAAGTGCATTGTATGGGCTTTACATCTTGTGGTTGTAGTTGTCGTTGTTGTCGTGTCGTTGTTGTAGCTGTTGTTAGCGAGGTGGTTTGTCAGTTGTGTTATTCGTGGTGTGCCTAGTGTTGGCAGGTTAGTTGGTTTGTCGGATGCGAGAGTCGTATCCAGAGTTGTTCGTATCGGTTAGATTTTCGAGGACAAAAATGTCTAAGTGGGGGAGAATTATAACGCCCCAGTTTTGGTCAGTTTTATTTAATCGAGTCTATTTGATTATTTTACTATTATATTATTTTATTATTGACTTTTATTTGGCAATATATTATTTTTCATCGTTGTTTATGTTTTATCGCATTTTGAGAGCGTTTGGGGGATAATTGAGCTGAGGGGTATTTTGGTCTTTTTGGGGTTATATATTTTGTATAAATTGAAAGTGGAGAGAGAAAAGATAGAAAGGAAAAGAAAAAGAGAAAGAGAAGAGAAAGAGAGAAAAGAAGAGGAAGAGAAGAAAGAAGAGGAAAAAGAGGAAAATCGGGAATTCATTCGTTTAAAGCGCGATTAATCGGGTAAGGGTGAGAAGTTTCAATTATATCTTGCTTGTATATGTATATGTGTATGTTTTCTTGGATTTTTTTGGTTATTTTCTCTTGTTTTCCAATTCTAGGTCAAAATGAGAAAAATGGTTAGAAATCGATGTTTTCACGGACGAAAGTCGGAATAAATCGCGTAGTAGAGTCGGGTGATGTTGGGTCTTGATTTAGTGTGATCGTTTGATTGAATCGAGTTGAATTTGTAACTTTTGAGTTTTTGATATATATTGAGGTTTTTGTGCAAATTGATGTTGTGATCGAGTAAAAGTGTTTGGATATGTCTGGTAATATGGGTATAGGTTGATATTTAATCGGTGAATGGTTGTTGGTGTGTTTTCGAGTGGTTTTGATCGAGTTTAGAATCGGGTGAAATTGATAAAATTATGTTTAAAAATATTTCAAAAATGGAAAATGTGTTGGATGGTCTTTTAATGGTGAGAATATTGTAGTACGCTGAATTCTGAGACCGGGGCTTTTTACGGAATCGAAATCGGAAGTCCGGAAGGCTTCCGACGGTAAAAAAAATGCATTTTTCTGGGTTCTGACACGGTCCGTGTCACACAACACGGGCGGCCGTGTCAGATGTGTCAATATGCGTCCATTTGGAAGTTTTGGGTGACACGGCCGTGTGGCACAACACGGGCGGCCGTGTCAGCTCTGCTGTAGGTTTTCTTTCAAAATTGTTTCGATCGTAACTTTTGATCCGTAAGTCCGTTTTGACCCCCGTTTGAAGCGTTGGAAAGCTAATGAAAAGCTCTTTCTATTAAAAATGGTTTGGAGATTAAAATTTGAATTAATTAATTCGTGTTTTTGGAAAAAATAGTCGGGTTGTCGGGTTTTTATCGCGTACAATGTGTGCAATTGATGTGTTATCATGCTATATGCTTTTGTTATGTAACGTGTAGCTTGTGTGCTGTTATATGATGTGAATATATGTGATGAAATGTTGTGCATGATTGATATGAATTGGTGATGAATGTATGATATTTGAATGATGTTGTTTTGTCGACTTTTGTCGTTGTAAGTATGTGTAATTGATGTGTATCATGCAAGGTGCTTTTGATATGGATATTGTATGACTTGTGTGATGCATATGATGTGAATGCATGTGATGACATGTGATGATGATGATTTGTGGCCTTACGGCAAGAAATTGCAATGTGTTGTAATGGTTGAGTTATGCATGATTATGGATGAGTAAATGTGTGCATATGAATGTTATGAGTCATTGTATGCCAAACATCATAATATGCATATTGTGAAGTCGGGTACCATGAGGGTACGAGTGACGGATTGGTTCCAGAGGGAATCTGCTATAACATCATGTGCCCATGCGGGGACCTAAAGCGATGGTTATAGACGATCGTGTGCCCATGTGGGGTCTGGGGCGATCGGGTTGTGTGCCCATGCGGGGACCTAAAGCAATCCATAAACGTCATGTGCCCATGTGGGGACCTAAAGCCACGGGGAACATCGTATGCCCGACGGGGAGTTACACTAAGTAACGAGCGATGGTTCCAATAGTTCCTGAGTGAACTAGTGATGGGAAACATTAGAATTCGGTACCGCATGGCATTTGCATAGAGTCGTTGTGTCGGTCTCTATGCATTTGCATAAATCATAAATCATGGATTCATTATGTGTGAGAATTATGAATGGATTGATTATGTGATTATGTGTGGGAAATTGTGAATTGATTGAATATGTGTTGAGATTTATGATTGGATTGGTGAATTGGTGTGCATATGTGGATAATATGTTTTATGTATAGACATATGTTTTGTGGTGATGTGGTGGTGTGGTTCCATGTGTCATAACTTTGGTGTGCATTATGTGTGAATATGTTAGTATGTGGGCATAATTGATATATGCTATGTGTTCAGATTTGTCTGAAATATGTTATGCATCTGTGGCTTGCTATATGTATTGGTATGTGATGCGTGAGGTGAGAATAACTGTGTATGTGATTTTCATGTGTGTTTGCATATTATTATGCAATCTTGACTTATATGTTATTTCTCACCCTTCTGCTGTTTTATAATGCTCTATGAGGCATTGCAGATTAGAGTTGCTGGAGGCCTTTTTGTGAAGATTAGTCCTCCGTTCTTTTGTCGGTCTTGGTGTCTGCTCTGATACGTAGCACGGGAGTCGGGGAACGATTATGTTATATGTATACTCTTGTTAGATTTATTTTGTATTAACTTTGTAGAAATATTTTGATGCTATAAAATAGTTTATGTTGTAAAATAATTCAGTTATGGATCTTCCGCTTTATTCCATAATTGAACTTCATTTTGTTGGAAAAAGTTTCCCCTTTGAGGGTATTCTATTTTATGCTATGTATCAAGTATATGAGCAGGGATGATGTTTTGTTTATTTAAATGTGACATCCTTGTTTGTGTCGGAAAAATAAATTTTAGTTACTCTGATTTTATTTATGTATTATTTATTCGCGATGGGAATTGGGGTGTTACATTGGGCACACCCTGAATAGTCATAAAAGTCGACGCACTCTCCCACCACCTCATGGCAGGACCCTTCAAGGAAAAAGAAGTAAAAACCACTTTATTCTCCTCGATACAATGCACTATCAAGAAGATCCTTTCCATACCTGAAATACATTCGTGAGCCTTTACACTATCTAATCCGCCATGGAATTCTGAAGGATTCATGCGGGAGAAATCCCAGAAAGTCCCACCTATCGCTTCTGCAACAACCACCTGAGGATGCATACCCCCATTTAATTGTTGAACCGCTGCATAAACTGATTCTGTTGTTGCTGCATCTGTTGTATAAACTGATACAGAGGAGCATTCCCATCGTCGCCTGGCGGATTTGTCCCAGCTGGAGTAGTTCGGGGCCTACCACGAGTGTTTCTGCGCCCGTCATCCATGTTCCTGAATGTCATAGAGATAGGATTAAGTTGATCAGGCTCAATACCATAAATATAACACGTAAGACCAATGGCGACACCACGCATATGAAACGGAAAGGAATACTTATTCTATTTCATGGCTAGGTCGAGGATACGACCTGCTCTGATACCAACTGTAGTGCCCATATATAATCACATACATCAAAGCATATATTATACATGAATTTCAAGTTTGGTACTGAAATATACAATAAGTCCCTAGTAAACACATTATACATATACATGCCCAACAACCTAAATACAACAAAACTACGGCATAATATATCTACAAGATGTTCCAAGGATAAATACTAAGAACTAGATCAAATAATAATCCCAAAAAAATCTCCACAACGGAAGCCTTGCCACATAAAAGCTATGATCCGTAAGGAAAGTCAAACAACTTTGTCCTTACCCTTCTCCAAACCTGCAGTACCTGTGATGTAAACAACAACAGTGGGGTGAGATACATCAAATCTCAGTGAGTCCTCTATCTTATGGATTCTCTCGGCTTTACAAGGTTCTAACCAAAACCTAACTCAAGTCGGGGAAAAAGGAACTAGACCTTTAGTTTAAACATTTCTGACTAGAGAAATAATCGTGCAATTCACAAAGTAGCTTCTTCCCGGCCAGCCATACAAGGCAAATACAACGCGGGTCAAGGATCCTTTACGTAGATAACTTCTCCCCAGCCAGCCATACAAGGCAAATACAACATGGGTCACGGTTATCTACAGTTGGTAATTCTCCCCGGCCAGCCCACACAAGGAGCACTACAACACGGGTCACGGTACCAACCACTAAGTAACTTCTCCCCAGCCAGCCCACACAAGGAGCACTACAACACGGGTCACGGTTACTTACTTATTAAATACTTCTCCCCGGCCATCCCGCACAAGGGGCTCTTCAACACGGGTCACGGTATTTATTAAGACATACACAACAAACTGGAGGAATACGATCCTCCACTAACCACTACTTAACAAGGATACTCTTCTAGTATCGATGTAAGCATTGTTGCACGATTCTCTAAGTCATTCTGTTGTACTAAGGTTTCCTCGCTCTACCTGTTTCATATTTTAACATGCATACTCTCTCGAACATGCTTAACAATTTCATTAGACAAGCATATTTCAACAACAATCATATTTATCTTATCAAACCATGGTATAAACATATGTTTTTCCTTAATTATCATAAAGAACATTGGAATAGCTTTCCAACAATATCAAAATTATTCAAAACGGATAATCGGAACACAAGTTATGGATTTAAAAGAAATGGTATCGCGAAAAACACAATTCTGCACTCTCACTGGCCGTACGCGTATTGCCTTGTGCCATACACGTACTGCCCATCTTGCTCGCCCATTCCATACGCGTATTGCCTCACACGCTACGCGTATTGCCTTGCCCAATATGCGTACCATTACGCATTTCAGCAGAGGGTCGTGAAAATGAACTTCCGTACGCGTATTGCCCTAAAATACCCTTGCCATACGCGTATTTCCCTACCCAATACGCGTAATGCCTTGCATGATACGCGTATGGGCAGAGGAACCCATAATTTTTCCTGCAGAAAATTCTGCTACGGGTTTCACAATTCCAACCCCAAAATTCCACTTTTTCCCAACCAAACACTTCCAATTCCTACCAAACCATGTTCCAACACATAACAAAAATTATAATACGCAGTTTATATCAAATTTCAGCAGTTAGATTTATGATTCAATTGCAAAATTCTCATTTCTCACGATATCAAAACTAACTCTAAACTTATAAAACTCTATAACTAAAGTATCTATCTAGAACCCACGTGGATTACAAGATGAGGATGATGAAGCTGAGATGAAAAGATGAAGATGGGTTGATGATTCTAGCTCTTGAGCTCTTGGGGAATTTTCTCTTCTTTTCCTTCCTTTTTCCTTCTCTTCACTTTCTCTCTCCAATGTTAATAACTTTTCAAATAAGGAAAAAGGAAAAAGATATAGACAAAACATTAATTAGTAATACTACTAATTGTCCAAATTATCTCAAATGCACCAAATAATAAAACTCAAAGCTAAATAATATTAATCTAATCAGTTCCGAGTTCGTCAGTTTACTCTAATTATTTTATCCAATAATTGCTTAGAGTACACCGGAACCCAGTTGATCATAATAATATTATCCAGAGTGTTCATAAATTACGGGGTATTACATCTTTCCATCTCCTCGCACTTATTTATATCTTCATCAAAACAAAAATTTTAACATACAGTGCAACTGTATATGCACTGTGAAAAAATGGTTAAGTAATATCTATTATTATGTTGCTTATACATAGAGAAAGTAATCAAGCTAGATGTGGCCACTTTCAACTCCATAATTTATTCATCTCAACAATCGCCAACTTTGGTGTAGGAAATTTATCGTTCTTCATAATCCATTGAGTATCCAATTACACAATTGTCTGTTATTTTGATTATTGTTCTTTTCAAACTAAGTTGAATGATGATCTAGCATTTTCGATATGCTTGATCTGTATAATTTTCTTATTCCTAATAAACCTACTGGTCCATCATATATTTATCCAACTCTGGCTATTAGAGCGATAGAAGTTATGTAGCACCAACTAATTGAATATGTATCTGGTATCTGAGAATTCTCAATTTTAAAATAAACTCATAATATCAATCTCTCTCTCACACACACACATACACACACACACACACATCACACACACACACACACACACACACACACACACACACACACACACACACACACACACATCTCAATTTATTTAAAAATAGTATTTAATTTTAAAAAGGAGAGATTTATGTAAAAATGGAAATTGTATAATAATTATAACTAATATTCAATTTTTT